>VZRV01010648.1:86915-152656 GCA_013398115.1 Falcunculus frontatus | reverse complement strand
GGGGCGGGGCCGCGGGGCGGGACCGGGAGGGTCCCTGCTCGCCCCGCCCCGCCTGGCCCCGCTTTGTCCTCGCCGCAGGTGCCCCGAACCCCGCCCCGGCACACTGATAGCCCCGGTGTCTCGGCCGGGCACGGCTAGACCGTGCCCCGCTGCCACTGCAGGGGATGCTCGCGGTGGGGCTCCGGAGATGCAGCAGCGGTGTGCCCAGCAGGGGCACGGCGTACCGGGGCTCACCCGAGGGCAGCAGCCTCCGGCTGAAGGGGCTGGACGTTTAGAACAAATTACCCGGCGGAGAACATTACTCGATGCCGAATGGGGCACGGGTCCGCTTGGGCTGGTGATCTCCCTGCTGTACCAGATGTTCCTGTAAAGATAAGCTGGATCCAGGACAAGACCTTTCTACTGAGCATCTCTGTGCTGCGTTAAAGTTATTTTTCTCCACGGTAGCGGGCTGTGTTTTGGATTTGTGCTGGAAACTGTGCTGATAATTAGGGATGTTTTCCTTACCGCTGAGCAGCGTTGACACAGAGCCAAGGCAAGAGCTTTTCTGTTCCTCACCCCACCCAAAAAGTGCTGGAGGTGCAACAAGGAGTTAGGAGGGGATACAGCCAGGATAGCTCACCCCAGCTGACTCAAGGGACATCCCACACCATATGGTATCAGACGACTGGTATAAAGCTGGGTCAGAAGAAGGAAGTGGGGACATTCAGAGCGCCTTCCCAAGTCACCATTACTCATGACGGAGCTCTGCTGTCCTGGAGATGGCTGAACACCTGTCTGCCCTGGGAAGTTGTGAATGAATTCCTTGTTTTGCTTTGCCTGTGTGAGTGACTTTTGCTTTACCTATTAAACTGTCTTTAGTTTCCTCACTTATACCCTCCTGATTCTCTCCCCACATCCCACTGGGGGGAAGGGATGGAACAGCTGTGTGCAGCTGAGGTTAAATGAGAAAATATCCAACCTATAGAGTTTGCTATAGGAAAGTGTTTTGATTACAGAGGCCATGATCACATTGGCTTGCCCAGCTGCAAAACCAAGTAGTAAGGATATGAAAAGAAGGTTCCTTAGGACTCAATTCCAACTCCTCATTACTTTGGCATTGTGCACTTGTTTTAAGGATGGTGATTTTGAAATTACAATAGAGAGCCTTTGTTTTGTTCATTAAAGCCTTTAATTTTTTTTAAACTTATTTTGTGTATTGTGTCTTCACAGCAAGACACTGAATTGAATCGAGTTGCCATATAGTCATACGCTTGAGGAATTTACACACATTGTGCCATATGACTGATTAAATACTACCTACAAGGATCTCACTGGAATTATAGGCATGCCATAAGTCACACAACATATAGAGAAATAGTTTTAATTATGAGAGCCAATCTGTAGAGGGTAATGAATACAGCCATTATGATCCAAACCATTCAAAATGTTATTTGTGACTCCTAAAGCATGCAAGCCAGTTATTGTTCTGCTTTTTAGCAGTTCATTGAAGGGGCAGCAGTCACCATTTAATATGAAACACTGCTCTGATTTTTTACACCAGAGGCAAAACAAATCTGAAATTTTATTGTTAATTATCAAATATCTATTACATGTGGGAAAGAAAAAGTTGATGAGTTAAAGAACTTGCATTCTCACAACCATGAAGCTTTTCCAAACCTAGGTTAAATGAAAAGCATTGTAATGCACAGTTCCAGTAGCAGCCCAGCGAGGTTCACTTCCTTATCCCCACACCCATGAACCTTCTTGAGAGATTTTATCAACCACTTCAAATCCTCACAGCACAGCTCCAGTGACACCCCTGCAGTGAACTGGCAAATAAAATTATTAGGTCTCCTTCACCTGGCCACTAAAGGACAGGTAACACAACGATGCTTGTTACAGAGTGAGGGTAGCCCTGTTCATCCTGGCTGCTGGGGAGAGCCTCCGGCCCTTGGGGTTCCTCAGAGGGGGTTGGGCACTGCAGGAGAGCCCACACCAAAAACTGAGGTCAACACCTGTGGCAGAGCCATTTCTGCCTTCTGTTGGCTACCTTAGGAACAGCTCTGAGAACCAGAGTGTTTGTCTGGGGAGGAGAGTGCAGGGACAGTCACTTGACAAGAAATAAAACCCTCCCTAAAGCACACACTCCATTTTTTATCCAGACAGAAGCAAAAGGTTCCTGCTAAGATTACGAGCCTTGTTCAGTGCCAGCATTCAAAGAGCTGCCCATCAGCATCCCACTGACCTGAGTTCAGCAGCCAGGGAAGACCAGTGAACAGTGAGGCTGTTTTTTGAAGCAAAGCATGGAAAGGAAAATAAAAGCAAAGGGAAGTACACATCACATGAAAACAGCCTGCAGAAAGCTGTGACTCCCTCTCGGGCAGACTAAACATCAGAGTAAGAGTCTCAAGCACAAGAAGTGTTAAGGCACGACAACAGCAGCCAGAGCACTGCTGTGACAGACAAACTCAGGGCTGCAAGGACTGTAGTTTTCATCTCCTTTTTCACAGGGAAGAAAGGCCAGTAATGGTTTATCAGCATAAGAAAGGCACCCAAGGACACACAGGGGCATTCTGGAAGTGCTGAGGAGTTGCACTGCCTCAGACAACCAAACTTTCTTCTACTCAGTCTGCCACGGGGAACTCACAGACTCAAATGTGCTAACATTTTCACCTCTTGTCTCTTGGTTGAGACTACAGCCTTGAAGTCCCCAATGTCATTTTGATCCCATACCTGCCTGACTGATCAGAGGGTGAGCAGCAGCAGCTTGTAGTTCCCAGTGAGGATACACACTGGAAGGTGTAGCCAATCTGGGCAAAACAGTTCTCCTGCCACACCTCCTCCTCAGCTCTGCTGGACAGCACAGACTACAGGAAGAGAAAATTTGAAGAGGACATGATACTAGACTGAGAGTGGTAGCCTTCCCACTTACCAGTAGCACTATAGCACAGAAGATGCACTAAGGAAGAATCTCTTTTTTTTTTTTGACAAATATCTGTCAGTGCAGCTGATGCTGACATAAGGTCTGGTACCATATATAGGGGGCCCCTGGACTGGCTTTGCAAACCTCCCAAAGGAGCTGAAGGATTAATGGCAGACTTAGGATTTAATTTCTCAAGCCATCCAAGATAAAAGGCACTTAATATTACCAGCCAATAATCCCATTTTTTCACTGCTTTCACTGGTTATCTGTGGGCCTTTCTATCACCTTCACATGAGCCTGTCCCAGAAAAACACTTACCAGTGTGGTAAATTTAAGCATGTGATTAACCAATGGCTTCACTGCATTGGAGAGGGTCCTGCATTCCTGCAGGGAATCTGCCAGACTCAGTTACCCATATCCAGATGTGCTTTTTTTGCTGGCCAGGAGGATTATGAATGGCATTACATCTTCCATTTCTCAGCTTCAAAATTCCTGTGAGATACATCTGTGATGTCTGAATGTATTTCAAGTACTTCAAATTAAAAAAAACCCAAAAACGAACAAACCAGAAAGTGGCCTTAGAATGACATCTGCACACTCACCTCTCTTGATAGCAAAGCCAAGACACAGACTGCCCCAGGTCCACACATGAATAACTCCTTAAGCAACAATTTTTGTGCAGCTGGTGCCTTCTGCCAAAGCAAGGGACAAATGAAGTACTTGGGTATCTTGATCAGACATCACTCCTCAGCTGCACACGCAGCCAGCCAGCACTGCTGGTGTGCTCAGGGGAAGTCTGGGAAATCTCGGGAGATACAAACACTGTGCAAGGCTAAGTATAGCAAGAGCAGCTGGTCAGACACCACAGCTATGGCTGTTCCTCCCTGGGAGCCACATGCCTTGTCAACCATCGCTAGAGCTGTCAATGGCACTGTCATTAAGCAGCCACTTGTTGGCTTCTCCAGGCCTGTGACTGGAGGATGCTCCAGCAAGTGCAGCAAGAAACTGGTCCTTAGGCTGCAAAGTCCTGGCGTTAAAGGGCTGCCCTCTGCTGACTTACCCTGGATGGCAGGGGCACAGCTCCTGGGGATGAGAGGAGTGCCAAATCCAAGCACTGCCTTTCCCAGAAGGGCACCCTCTGGGTGAGCATTAAGCTCTGCAGGACCATACACTGCTGCCCTTCATGCCAGGGCTGCTGTACTCCTTGTTCACCTCCTTCAGCTCCTGGGCATGGAAGTCACGGCAGCTGCAGGTGCATCCTGGCAGTTCCCACCAGCATCCACCTTCATGGAAGAGCATACAAGGGTTTGCAGGGACCCAGCAAAACACCCAGCATTAACTATTTTCAGATACAGAACTACAAATTAGATTAATAGCAATTCCATCTGTCTCTAAATCCCCTCTTCTTCATTTTTAATACGTGGCTTTTTTTCTTCTGCCACAGACAACTGAGCAGAGATAAAACCTCCTCACTCCATGTATTCTGCACACCCAGAGAGTGGCAGGGAGAGAGGTCAAGACATGGTTGTTGGTGAGGGCCAGCACTGGTCTCGCTGTACAAGTGGAAAGCACTGACAGCAACTGCAGAGCTGCTGCCTGCACCAGCACATCATGAATGTGGTCACACAGAACAGTGACAGCACTGCCTTGGCTGCCTCACTGCCCCTGCAGGCTCCACCCCTAACCCCAGGGAGAAAGGGCAAGAACAATTTCTGGTAAATTTGGAACACTTCAAGAGGCAGATGTTTGAATCTGTTCTAATGTTTTACTACTCTGACAGGAAAAAAAAAAAAAACCAACCCAACACTTTTAAAATGTTTATTTAAACATAGGAATTGCCTGTATCTCATTTGTGCCCATGGTCACTTCCCTTCCACTGGATACCATCAGGAAGTCTCCAACATTTACCCGGTCAGGATGGGCAAGATCCCCCTAAGATGGCTCTTCCCAGGGTGAACAGACCCAGCTCTCTCAAGTTCTCTGTAACCTGACTAGCCCTTTGCTGGACTCTCTCCAGCATATCCGTGTCTCTCTGTGTACTGGGGAGTCCAGCACTGCACAGTGATGATGCCCCTGAGCTGTTGCCCCTCTTTTCTGCATCCTGGAGTACAACTAATCAGATGGGAGTGATGGAAGGAAAGCACAGAGTTCAGTTTAAGCTATAGAGCTCTACTGTAACACAGCAACATCCAGCTTATGAGCACTCCCCTATTTATCTTCCTCCGCTTGAAGGCTTTAAAGATAATTTACAGTAACTGTCACAAACAAGAGGATTATTAACATCTCACACAACTCTCATGAGCAGCTCTCTAGCTTGGACAAAGAATACAACAATTAAGAGGTGGAAGCACATAGCTGCTGGACATTCCCCTGTAGGTCAAAATGCCACTGCTGCCTGGTCTCAGCCCAGTATTTTTCATGATAACTGTGAAAAGGCACAAGAAAAAACTCCCTGATGTTTGTTTCCTTATATAGATACACGAGGCCAACTGGAAAACAGTATGGGGGGGGTCACCATTGCTCAAGTAAATCTATTTCACAATATGCTCTGCAGAGTCAAGTACTGCACCTGCCAATAAAATAATCTCTCACCCTTTCAAATCTTCTTACTTTGTTACTGCTCTTAATTATTTGTTTTCAGATAGCAAAAGGAAGTCGCAGTTACTTCCATGAAAACAGTCTGTTGAAAACTTTAGGCACAAATTGAACTAAGCAAAGCCCGGTAGGTCTAAAAAGACAAAAATGACATTGGGACACTTAGATATGCAAACAGAGGAAGTGGAAGAAGAACGGAAGACAACAAGGAAATACTTTCTGTGAGGCTGGTCACATACTGGGACAGGTTACCTAGGGAAACTGTAGTGTTCATCCCTGGAGATACTAAAAGGCCTGTGCAACTTGCTGTGACCTGGGTGAGCAGAGCGGATTGGACTAGAGCTCCAGAGGACTCCCTGGACCTTGAGTAACATGTGATTCTGTAACAAGCTGTTCTGTTGATCACCATAATATAATACCAGCCTTTATTCAGGAGGGTACTAAAGGATAGGTTTAAATTTATGCACGAACCCCACAAAAATCAAAGGAGTTACGGTTAGTGGGAGAAACAACTTTCTGGCACCACTCTAAACATGTACTCATCACTTACTGCAGTTAAAGACAAATTTACCCACAGGCTTAAACAAGTACTCATGTTCCTTTCTGAATGGCCTTTTGTGTATTGTTCAGTACATAGCACTTCGCTTCACTCATTTTTTGTGCTCCATTTACTGAGCATTATAGTCTGAGCAGAATTCCACACAAAGCCTGAAGCACCGTCTCAAAAGCACACACGGGAAAAAATAACCAGTTTCTAACCATGTGAACTGAAAAGCCTCCCCTGCATCTTGGCAGGAGACCAATACTATTAGCAAAATACTAAAAATTAGGAAAGCAAAAGTAGCAGCTCTAGACATTAGCATAAAGAACATGGATTCATGACTCCAGCAGCACGTCCTCAGAACCAGTCAACAGTTCCCTACAGCCTTCCAGCTTGTTCCCACTTTCACAAAATGAAGCAATGTGCTTATAAGCAGTTCTCAAACAAGCAAGGTATCATATATGGAACTAGAGAAAACACTTAGAAAACAGACACTGATAAAACACAAAAAAGTTTGCATTGCTGATATTCCAGCCAGAAGCAGCAGGCAAGTTTGCCTCAAAAGGTAACAGCTTAGCATTCCTTACACTCACAGGTTCACTCTGGATCATTTGAAGAGTGGCCATTTTCCAACATCTGTTCAGCAAATTGCTGGTGACAGGCAAAAAAAGCATAGTGGCCTTCTGTGACTGATAAATCGATTCTGCCATGCCTATGGCTTAACAGTGTTAGCATCATGCAAGCCACAGAGTTCAGCATTGCTTTCAATTAAAAAAACAAAACCCAGAAGAATCTCACCAACCGAATGAAACAAAGACACCCCTCCCCTTTTTAACTTGAGAAAACATGACTTGTGCAGCATCTAGAAATCAAATTTTAGCATGATTCATCTACTCGATCTGTTGTTTGTGTCCCTCTGCACATGCATGGGGCTTGGTGCCCAGCTCTGAAAGAAACAAAGGTAGCAGAGACACAGACTTGTTTCCACCCACAGCCACTCACTGCCAGAACCAGCTGCCAGGAGCCAGCTACAGCAGAAAGGAGGTGCTGAAGATCTGTGACACTCCAATCAGCTCATTTTATTGATTCTTGGGCAGTGACTGGGTTAATTGACATTTCCCACAGCAAGGTTCCTCTGCAATGGCAATTCCTCACTTTGCCTCCTGGGAATTCTCAATCACTTTCTGGAAGCAGAATTTTGATGACATGGATGTCAACCTTTTGTTCTTTAACATAAGTTGTTAAGTAGGCCCCTGGAAAAAACAGTCCAGAGAGAGGAACCCTCCTGCACAAACGGAAATGTTTTATTTCAACAGATCTCCATCCATGCTGTGCTTGTGCTCCAGGAACATCACTGCAGTGCAAGGGCACTCCCTGATGTACCGATAATGAAGGCACTTGACTGAACCCAACAGGTTCAGCAGAGAAACTGACATTTACCTGCAACTTAACATTTACCTACAAGGAGAACTTGGAGCCTCTGGACAAAGGCAGAATGCAGCATGTAAGGTACCAGAGAAGCCTCCAGACCCAGCAGTGGCTGAGATCAGACAGGACACAGCACCACTCAGACTGGAACAGCACTTAACTGACACAACTTTTGGAGGACAGGGAAAGAGGCACGATTTCTGAACCATTAAAAATGAGCAGAACAGTTCAACTGGGGAAAAAGCATTGAGAATACTAGATTAGTGCAGGGGAACACCAGAACTGTGAGTGCTGAAAAGTTAAATATCAAGATAAATGGAAGTCAGTCTTCCTCAAGATCAGTTTTGTTTACTGCCCGGATAATGAAAGCAATAACCCTTTTTTTATGATCACCTGAATACTTAGCAGGTCCAACACAACATCTTAATAGTTTTTGGCAGCTAATATGCAAAACTAACAGTTCAACTTATATCTCCAAAGTAGCCACGTTGAAAAAAAACCAAAACCATTCAGATCATTAAGAGGTTACAGAGGAGACTTTGCATAGAACATGTAAAACAACTGCCAAAATGCAGGCCATTCATGTTGCAGGAATCCCTCCCAAAGCCCACTTAGCCCCACATGTACCTCCAACACCGCATGTTGACAGCAGCCAAGTCATCAGTCACTCAAAGCTGGATTTGACCCATCCTCTTCTGTGTATTTCTTACCAGCTAATAAGAGCTCCCTTCTCCTATTACTCATCCCTAATTTTTGCATTTACTATTTTAACTATGATATGGGAAAAGCAGGAATGGAACAGCAGCACACACACACACAAAAAAAAAAAAGCATACCCCAAACCCCCGATGCTAAGCCCATATGCCTCTTCCTCCAGTCTGGACTTTAAGTTTCAGAGACGGTAAGGCCACAATGTGCCAAGACTCTGGAATTAAGGTACCTGTAAGCAAAGTGATGGCATTTGTACTGCACAAAGCAGCTTCTTAACTTGTATTAGTCAATAAATATGTAGAACATCTGTAACAAACCCTAGAAGTGTTTGGGAACAGCTCACAGAAATCTCAGTCAGTTACAGTCTTCTACACAGATACTGCACATAGTATAGAAACTGATTTTTGGAGTCACAATCCAAATGTCTTCTTGTGCCACCTCCTCACTTCTGGCAATTCAGCGGAGCTCAAAGTAACAAAAGAACCTTGAGAGAATTTCACTTGTTTCATCCATGCAGGTATTTTCATCTGAGTCAAACTCACTCAACTGTGTTAACTGAAGATAATTTTATATAATGTGTGTACCATTCTTGTATTTATTTTGACTGATGATAAACTCCTTGCAACTGCCTTTCTTGTCCAAGACAATTCTATGCAAAGTCATAGCCAAACTCACCTGAGTAGAAAAGAATTAAAAGATGAGTGAGACTCACTTCCTGCCTTTCCATGTCTTCATTCTTCCACTAATGGGAAGGAGAGGATTCTGTAGACACTTTTGAAGTGTCCTCCTCATGCTAAACTACCATATAATTACTCTTAATTCCGCTTAATATTCAGTTGCAGTACTCCATTCCCCATTCTTTCAGAAAGGAATGTGTGACAAGATGAGGAAAAGTAGAACTCAGGTAAGTGCTCGTAGGATCAATGATCTCAAAAACAGGTCAAAACTACTTAGACAAAAGGCAAATTAACGAATCAAAATGGAAAAGAAGCAACAATTTCCAAGTGTGTGACCGAGTTTAATGATACATTTGTTCTCTGAAACATCTGACCATCAATAACATTTCATGGGTTATGATACCCAGAATGTTACTTCATAGGTGTTTTATATGAATATTTACAAAGACTTCGAAAATTCAGTGGCACTAAACAAACAAGAACTTAAAACTTTAAGCTACAATGCTTAAAAAATGTAAACAGTTTATTTTACATAGTTGTAAAATATAAGAACTTTCTAATGCAGCTTAATTTTATCTGGAAGGTGAATATATCCTGGTGCCCGTGAACAAGGAATGAGAGAATTCTTTACACAAGTATTGTGCTCCAGTGTGCAAAAAATTATATATAAGAAAGGAATCTAAAGTCCACAACAATTAAAAGACAACAAAAACTTTTCACGTCCTGAAGTTGAGAAATTTATAAAAACATTTACACATAGTTGCTGACCCATCAAAAACTTGCATAACTTAAAACTCTGAATATTAGCTACTACAAATTCAAGATCTTTCTCAAATGGAATTTTGTGCAAAAGATCAGACTACATTATTCAGCATTTTTCCAGCCTTCCCTTCCCATCCCCGTTCCTGACATCTAGTGGCCACAAGCACCACTAAAATGCTTTTGATACAAGTTCCAATTCGTGCAGATAACCAAAAGGCACCCACATGTGCGAACATGTTTTTGTGCAGAAACCTGTGCAGGTTCACAATGACATTGCAAAACAAGTGCTTGTAGAAAGTTTAGAGTCTAATGTTTGGCCGGATTATTCTTACACATTCCTTTCTATCCTACAAGCCCAGGTGTTAATAGGCACACTGCTTTCCAAGGATCCAATATTTGAGTAGCCTTAAAATAAAGATTTAAAAATAAATCAGCCTGTAACGTTATTATATTAGATACTTTGCTTTTGCCTGCATTATTTATGGAATTTTAATCCCACAGTACCATAGCTTTACGCTGTCAGTTGCAAACCAACTAAGATACATATTTCTTTTTGTTAATGAAGACTTTAATTGCTCCAGTAAAGTCAGCTGATAAAAGCACTTCTGTGTGATCTGTCTTCAGAGCTCCTTAACAGGAAAGAGAATAAACTGTTAGTTCATTAAAAAAAATATATATAAAAATCAAGCTCTCATTAAAATATATGACAGCACTGTGATACCCTTCTTCCTTTACCATATTCCTGATTTCTAGCCAATACTTCAAGAAACATCTGCTTTTCTAGGAATGAAACCTTTTCATTAATGGTTGGTGCAGCTCTCTCTCCAACATAAAAGGAATAATCCTGAAGTAGTTAAGACGGCAACTGTACCCCTCATCTCAAATCCTCAGCTTTTAAGAACGCAACAGCTGCCAAAATGTTCAAGGTGGAATGCTAAGTTGGAATATACACCCATGCCACTGCAAGGGCTTTTCTTCTCAAGAAACCCCCCACCCAGATCAAAAGTATTCATAGTATTTTCCTGCTCATGCCACAGTACCAAGCAGAGCTCATCTTGAACACCTACCAGAGGGTATGGTGTCTGATATCTCACAATCTTCTCCCTTACTTTCAGCTTCTTGCTTTTCAGAAGTTTCCAGTGACACCATCAAACCAGGATTTGGAGCAAAGATCGCAGAGGTGACAACTGCATTGTGTGCTTCAGAAAGACAATCCAATTTTGATTATCTTATTTCAAGAATTTGTTAATTTTACAAGAATAGCAGGCATAAGTTCTAGTAAATATCCAAGAATCTCAGGGCTAGTGGCATCAGGTAAGCTCAGAATTCAAGGAACAATTGTCATTGTTCTATAATCTTAGGGATTTCAGAAGATGCCCAAAACTAACTGGCAAGAGGTCCAAAACACATTTGATATAAACATGGCCCCACATTTCCCAAAAACTGGAGGAGATAAAAGAGCTGCTTTTTTCCCCACCCATTTTGGTTTTTAGCCTGGTATGAAAGAGAAAAAGCTTGCATTTGCTTTCAAAGTCACTTTTCCATAAAGGATTATGGGTTGATAATTATTTTGATTTTTACAATCAGCCAGCAAAACATTACATTAATTCTGAATCTCTTACTGAAGCTGGACAAACTCTTAAGCTACTCTGTCTCTTGCCATTCCAAAGAGAGTCTCCTGTGAACAAAGATTCCTGACAGGCTACCAATTACCATGCATTCTGCTAAGAATTTGTTCAAACTAAATGCATAGCAAATATAATATTTCAATTTTAAAATCACATGAGCTTCGATAAAATAAAGATCAAAAGCTGGTTTTTACCTTTAATGCCTTCCCAGAAGTCATTTCGGTCTCTTCTTACAGATGTAAACTTGCTCAGGTCATGGTATGTACTCCAAATGTAGACATATTTATCTTCAGAACCACTTACAATATAGGTAAAGTCATGGCTAAAGATTCAAAGGAGGAAAAACATTACTTTTCTTAGCTGCTCAAGCATGCATTACAGTAGCTCTGCATCTCTAAACTCTGACACTAACTGGGCTACAGCCCAGTAAGTAGAGATGATTTAATCTGGGAAACTTATCTGGAGCAAGGGGGCTGAGCAAGATGATCTCCCAATGTAATTTCCAACCTCAGTTCTAGCACAGTTCCTGAACTCACAGCAATAGTACACACATCATACTGTCCACAGGATGCAACAGCATTCACTCATCCACAGGAGCTCCCAGCTCATCACTCTTGACCAGAGCCTCTTTTTACCTTTGCATTTTGAGCCAAGTGACATTTCAGAGGCTCAGTTTCAAGCCAGTGTAGATTATTTAAACAAAACCCTATGTACTTCGGCCACAGCATTTCCTAAATCCAGCATGTCCATTGTTACAATACTGTCTTACCTAAAGCTGGCTTTGATTTGGCTGCTGCTGTTGACATAACCTTTGTACTTCATAGACAGAGACAGATCTCTTAGGTCATACAACCTGATTCTGGAATCATTTGATGTCACTAGTATCTAGAAAAGAAATAAATAAATTTAGGAGTGGAAACAATCATCTGTAACCATTTTTTCACCTGCACAATAATCAGAGCACAATGTCATTAAAAGAATATACATTCTGTTTTACCACTACTTAGTATTGTATTAGCCTAAATCAGCAAAGAGTAGGGCTCATTTTAGTAGCGTTAAAAGATTTGGCAAAAACTTATTAAACATTAGATATAAATATCAGAATTTCAGTACTGGGCCAAAGCTGCACTGAAAGACAGTACCTTATTTTCTCCTGGCAGAGGTTCAATGCCAGTAATTTTTCTTCCAACTCTATTTCGACCTCTGGTAGAACGCACGTGTATTTGTGTGTGGTACTTCAAGTGCTGAAAAGATATTAAAATGTGTCCCAATTTGAAAAAAATGTGTAAAAAAGTTAAGTTTGCTTCAAGCTCTAACAGGTTTGTTTCTTGATATTTAAATAACCGTGACTTCTAAATCTGTTCGTTATTTAACATAAAGAAATCCACAGTCTCAAAGTTTTTACCTCTGTGTCATAAAAGATGCATCTTCCATCGTAGGTGCCTATGACTGCGTATTTGCCATTCTGACAGAAGTTAGCAGCTGTAATCAATTTTGTCTGCCCATCTACTTCATTCCATAATGCCACTTTTTTGTCAGGAATGTTCCAGAGTCGGAGTTTTCCATCCAATGAACCACTTAAGAAGTACCTGTCATCCTGAGAACACACAAAAGGTTTAATCTCTGCTTGTGCTATGAGTATGTCTCTGCCTTCCTTAAAACCTTCCCACCCCATTTCCCAACAGCTTCTCTACAGAATTTCCCAAATAAGAGCCCTCAGATGAGCTGATTATAATGTTTAAGAAATTTGTGGCAAATGGAATTCAAGTTCTTACAGGATTTTGACAAGATTACACACATGCAGTTATACCTCAGGTTAGAAAACCGCTCACTGTTAGCACAGGTAGTTTCTACTCTCAACACTCACCTTGCCAAGAGCTGAAAGTTCCTTTCACAGTTTCCCACACACCTACTAGTTCTGTATGTTTAGGGAACACTGACAAACACTGTTCTTCTATTTATTACTATTAGGAAGCTTGATTACAGTATTTTTAAAAAATTATAAAAAATAAGTTGAAAAGAATCTCTGGAGGTCTCTGAGCCACCTCCCCTGCTTGTAGCAAGGACAGTTCCAAAAGTCTGATCCGGCTGTAGTGGGTTATATCCTGTCAAGGTTTAAAAATTTGTAAGGATTCTGTGGTCTCTGGACAATCTGTTCAATTTCATTACGATTTTTTTTCCACAAATATTTAATCACAATATCCCTCATTGGAAATTCTAATTTTTCACAGTTACTCTACACTATACCAGCTGTGATGGTACAGCCAACAGACAATTCACTTTCCACTTCACGTGTACACATGGTTAAACCCTGTGGACAGTCCCGGTGAACTTCAGTGAAGACGAACACAAAGTTCTGGAGTATTATCCAGTAGGCATATTTTTAAAGTGCACAAACTCTATTATTCAATCATATTTTTTAAAAACGCAACAAAAAAGGAGTGGAATGTTGTAATTTAAAATTCTACCTCTCTAGAAGTAGGAGGACAGTTACACATACCCTTGGATGGAAAGCTATAGCAGTGACAAAGTCTATATGCTGGAAACAGCAAAGACATTCTCTTCTTGATATGTGCCATAATCTGACAGTTTTATCCATAGAAGAAGAAAGTAAGAAGTAATTCTGTGAAACAAGAGAATTCCACAGTTATTAACAGACACAAAAGTAACTTGAAATACAGAGGCAATTTGATTGGTAGAGCCTTACCAACTTCAATGCTGCCATGAAATTCAACATTTTTCAGATAAAAAGGTTTATCCAAATTACCATTACTGATCGGTGCTTTCCTTAAGACCTGTACACTGACCCTCAGTCCCAGAAAATTTTCTGGAAGAATCTCAGTGAAAATGAATACTTGGAATGCAGTTAAAAGTATTCAGAGAAGAAATGGCATGACAAGACTTCAGAGATGCCTGAGATGCGTCAACCAGACTGTGTTCCTAAAAGTACAACTGCATTCCCACGTGGAAAATTATCTGAATAAGTCTGATGTGAAACAAGGTAATTCTTTAATTTTAAGATAGATGTATATATTCAGCAACTTCAGAACGTGTACACTCTGCACAAAAAGCAAGGCATACTGAGCATTAACACCACAAAACACCACACAGCTCAACAGAAAATCCTCCCACTCTAAATATTACTTTCACTATTGAATACACAACTGTAATTGTTACTGGCTTGTTTGTATTTATTTTTTAAGACAACTTTTAATTACACAAGCCCAAGAAGGTTGCTCATTATATTCCAACTATTTCAACTAGAATAAATGTTGCCTTTATAAAACTTCTCTTAACTTCAAGGATCATTTCATATTGTTTAAATGTATGGCAGTGGAAAATGCACAGAAGAACTGTGTAGCCTGCATTAAGGTGCCTTACTTTAGACCAGGAAAGATCAAGAAGATCTGCTGTATGGCCTTTGTATTTGCAAAATGGTCGTTGACGAAACGGGGCATTTTTATCATCTGGGTCTTCATCAACTCCACTGCAAATCTATCAGAGAAATGTATAGAAATATTACCAAATATTACCTGGAAAATTAACAATGAGGCACTTACTGCTTAAAAAAAGTATAAGGACAATAACAATTTGAACAACTCTTACTACTTTAAAATAAACAATATTGCACTAATAAACAACCGAAGTAAATGTCAAGTACAATGGGCTGTGAAACATCATAATCAAATTGCAAAATTAAGAAGTTCTAAATTTTCCATTTTTCAGCTCTTTTTCAGTGGGATCAATTTGACAGGAATTTAAGCAAACACCTGAAGATAAGCTTTTGGAACAAAGTGTATCAACCTTGAAAACTGCATTCCACTTCAGAATATAAACTGTGAGTTCAGGTTTCCAAGTTTCTAGTGCATATCATGAATGACAACTTCCAAGTAAGAGACCAGTTCAGAATTAACAAGTGTAAAATAATAATTAGAAAAAGCCCTGGAAGTTCCTATACAAAACCTCTCCAGAAAAAAAAAAAAAAACCCCCAAAAAAAAACCCCCCACACACCAGAAAAACCCAATCACTCAAAACAACATCCCTGGTGTGTGTGGCTTAGCAAGCCCACTCATTTACGTGAGTTAAACAACGATTGCTGGCCTCCCTGCTTCCCCCTCTGCCAAAACAACACACACTAAATAATGCTACTGCCAAGATCTTCACTTGAACCCTGATTGTGTCATCTGTTTCTTACACTACTGGGAACCAAAAATAGAAAAAAACCCACCTTAAATACATTAATTTTAATGGCAAGGTTTACTACAGTATCTGGAAACTCTACAAAAGTGTCTGAATACTTTTCATCAGTCACGTACCATTTTTTTCTACACAGATGTGAAAAATTTAAATATGTCAGGTATCATTATGCTTCTGAGAATCCCATTGCTCACTTTGGCCTTCCTTGGAAAAAACATTATTGTCAAATGTTAACCACAAGTAATGGTCAGAGATAAAACACTAAGACAGGAAATTAAATGATGTAGGATTTTTCCCCTAGTAATTCACTCAGCAATCTCCTCTGGCAGCCGGCCGCAGCACAGCTATGCAGATTCTGTAATGCATTAAATTCAGTGATGGACTTCCTTGCTTGCACCCCTTGCACATGGGATTAACATATTTGATTGAAGACATCTATTAATATGACAGTTTGTGTCTCAAAGACACAAGCCAAGAACTCCTCAATGTGTGTTTGGATAAAGCAACAATGAAGATCTGGCATTACAAACCAGTGCAGATCCCCCAGCTCTTCCCCTCCCAATACTTTGTGTACCTACCCCTGCATCAGTATCAGACTTGGAAGAATTCAGGCTCTCTTGAGAGGGAGAAGGGGAGACACGGCCTGGAACACAGACAGAAACATCATGGTAAATATCAAGTTCCCAAATACCCAGAATTTCTACTGTTTCAGAACTCTAGCCATGCACAGAGAGATACCTTCTGTGTTGTACTTCATGCGCATGTTGTTGAAATAGTCAAAGGCATTCTTTAAAACCCATATCCTTACTACGTTGTCCTGCCCTGCAGATGCCAGTAATCGACCACAGTGAGAAAATTTCATTGTCCAAACAGCACCCTGTCAAAATAAAGAGATGATTGTTTAAGTCACAAAAAGTGCTTCTCTGCGTACCAAAAAGACTTTCTACAACGTCAATTGACAAGATTGTAGACATACACAAGATACCACAAGTAAAAGAAACTGTAGCTCAAAACACTGGTAAGTAATTGTTAAGAATGGTGGACCGTGCAACACATGTGCAAAAACAGTTTGAAAGAAAAAGCCCACAGGGCAGATGATTGTAGGAGAAGAATTACAGGAGGTCAGCGCTACCACAGAATTTCACATAAGACTGGCACAGCTGTCTGAGGGACTCAGAACCTCCTGTTTGTTTTGTAGAACTGACAAGTACTTGTAACTGCACTTGAGGTTTGCACGCTTTTTTTTAAAGTAGAAACTGACTGGTTACACCAACTGGCAACCACAGTGGGTACTACATATATTTGTTATATTCATAATTGGCATGAGGGTTTTGCAAAGCCTCTGAAGATAACAATTCTTTCTCCATTGCAAAGTCCAAAGAGTTACTAGTCAATAAAACATAACCACACAAGCAGTATCCCATTTCCTCCTGCTACTGAACAAAGACTTACTAGGCATTTGACTCCCAACAAGCACCACCAATTTGGAGGAATTTCCTAGGTTTAAGAAGTCAAATACTGGCATGATGGAAACTAACACAGATTACCAGCAGGAATTGAAAGTTCAGCTGTGGATGACAAGCTTGAAATCTCCGGACACTGACTGCTGTAGGTCATTACCCTCAGCCCAACACTTAAAGATGGGGAATTGCTTCAAATGTCAGACAGCTGCTGTCAGCAGAAGTTTGGGAAATCAGGAATACTAGAATGTATTCCAGACTCCATAGGGAAGCAGGCACACTTCGAACAGTGATGAATAAGTAGCTTTTCTGCCTCATTCTCCACAGGCATCTCTGCAAATATCCTATCCTGGTTTCTCCCCTCCTTATCACTCTGATCCACATACTCCACTAACCTCCAGAACCTATCAAGTATTTCTGTTCAATACTTGTGTTCATCAGTCTAATAGACTAATTTATTTACTGCTGAGCAGGTCAAGCTTGCTGCTCTGTGCTCAGTTCTGGTAGTGGAAAATAGCCTATTTCTGTCTACATTTGTAACTGCGGGAACCAAAAAAACCGAGTACCGCTTGATGCCGCAACTCTTCAAAGAACAGCTCTAGAGAATCCCTAATACCTGGGCATCTACATGCTTTTTACCCCCTGAAGATCTCGTCAAACCAGCCAAATTTTCATTTCTTGCCAGACTATTATTTTCCAGAATGAAGTTTTTCATGGAGAATAAACCTGACAGTCACTTTTGGAGGTCACCAAGTAGACGAAAATGAAAAGTTGAATCTCAGGCTGAACAGATTCAGCAAAACCACAGATGGAATTTGAAACCTACCATATGCTCTCCACTGAGATCCTGAACAACTTTAATTTGTTCAAAATCATAAGGTCCCTTGAAGCCATGTGCTGCTTTGAACTTAACTGGTCTTGTATAAGGCATCCCTTCATCATCACTGGAAGAGGGATCATCTTGATCTGTGTGAAAGACTAAGAGGAACACAAATTCAGCAGTGCATATTGCAGCACCCATTTAATCTGTTAGTAGGCTTTTTGGTAGCAGATTAGTCTTGAATTAAACAATTTCTATATGCAATTTTAAGATCTTAAAGCAAAGTAAGAATAGTATTGCATCAAAGTCTAAAAATACATTTGCACTAAATTTAGGCTACAGTGAATCCGAACGCTGAAAATAAGAATGCTATCAATTTTTGTTCTGCCCCTTTCTTGGCACCTGTCTTGCATTCAGCAGATCCCACACTAAGTGATTTCTGTCAGTTTAGTGAGTGCTGAAAGTAAGTCTACTGGTTTCTTCTGAGTACACTGCAATGGCCTGGTAATTTGCCCATGAAGCATAAGAATTGCAAAAGAGCTGTGGCCAACAGCCAGTGGCAACACAAGACATTGAAGTGCAGCAGTTCCATGGCACTTATCTCAGGCTGTGGTTACACCAGCTTGCTGCAGCACTAGAAGTCTGTCTGAAAGATACACTGATGAAACAAAAAGGGGAGAATTCAGTTGTAGTTGGGAAATCTAACAGGAGCTCAAGCTATATCAGAATTCTAATTGTGGCACTGGTTGCCAGAAAACAATCTGATTTATTAAAGTAACGAAGATAACCCCCAATTCTATCTTTGCTGGAATAACTTTCCAAAACTGTTTACATTTTGACATCAAAGCCTCTTTCTAACAGCAGAAGAAAAAATGAGAGTATTCAGCTGGTTTAGTTGAAAAGGTCTCTCAACTATTACTTTACAAGAATTTATCCTTGTAACCTGGCCGTCTCAAAATGCCTACTAAGGTACAAGTAAAAAAAAAAAGATCATCAACTGTAGAAGAGTGGTAGAATGCAGCAGTGTATGTTCCTCTGCCACCTTTGATTCCTAAAAGCACAAGGATAAACAATCTATCCTATTAAAAAAAAAAAAAAAGATTGAGTGTCACTCACCTTCATCTCGAACACTCTTAACCTTATTTACAGCACGTTCACCATATTCTTCAGCAAGGTGCTTTGCTTTCTTTACAGATTTGCCAAGGAACTTTTTCAGTTGAGTCCTTAAAAGCAAGGGTGCTTTTTCAACACATAATAATGGAAAATTCTCATTTTTTGCTATTATGAATGAATAATTTTGATTTGAAATGCAATCTTATCTTTTTTCCACTACTGCTCCTTAAAATAAGCAGTAAATTTCACAGCAGTCATGCAATCTTCAGTTTAACCACAGAGCTACAGGCTTATGTAAAATCAGGTATCACTTGTAAAGTGATTACTTAAAAGGTAACTTGTTCAGTAGTCAGAAGGGAAGCTTCAGCTTAGAAAAATAAAATCTGTTTTTTCTTTCTAGGGAAAGGAAAAAACATAAAACAGCACTTACGTTTTCTGTTTTAACCTCCCTCCATCAGTGTCAGTTTGCTGTGTCTGCATTTTGTCTTCATCATCAGATTGTGCTGCATCATTACTAGGAAATAGAGAAGTGATTTTTTAATAGGAAATCATAATGAATCTAAATTGAATGAAACATTAGTAAAGTAGGCTCTGCATTTTAGGATCCATCTTTATTCCTCTATGTAACACATTGGAAAAACATGGACATTATATTACTCACATAATGAACAGGTCTTTCAATTCTTAGGCATCTTGATACTAAAGCTGCATACACTCTGCAGATGCCAAAGATATATTATTCCCTTCCACAAATTTCCAACTTAAGCTTATTGTGACACTTTGAATGCTAAGAGCAGACAAAATCCATTAAATTACTAGGAACTGGTAACATGCCACTTTGTTCTCATATCTTGCTTTCCACATATCAAATAAATTAACAGTGGTTAATTCTGAAATAGTTTGCTCACAGAAGAGTTCTAGAGAAGTGAACTTTTCAATAATATACCAATGCAAAAAACCTAGAAACTGTCTGTTTTATAAATTCATATAGGCCTTTGGAAAGAACATCTAGACTGACACGATTTTCTGATCATTAAGCACGTGTCTTTTTCTATCAAAGATTGCAAAAAGACTCAGTTTTACACATTAGAAGGATCTAAAGCTCTGTTAAGAACAGGTAAATCTCAAAGTAGTCAGCTGTACTAATGACAACAGATCTTAAGAGGAACAGTCTCCTATGAAATACTGAAAAAGCTACAGGAGGTGGTGGCATGAACAATATCCAGTATTTGAATGTAAACTGTGTTTAATTCAGGATAGAAATGACATTTAGTACATCAAAGGCTAACTGTAGATCAGTGGATTATCAGATGTATTTGCTTGTCAAGTTTCAGCAATATCAGCAACTCTTAGTTAACTTGAGAAAAATCAATAAGGAGCCTGGTTCATTGAGAACTGGGAATTAGCTCAGTTTAGTCAGACAGATGGATTGGGGCTCTTTTTACCTGTGTAAGAACAGCCTCCGTTTATGCAAAAACTATGAGAGCAACAGCATCTCACAAGCTGAAGGCTCTCATGATTCATACCTGACATATTCTTTAGTTCTCCTCATGATATGCAAAGTCAGGGGATTAATGCCTGTTGGCAACTTTTCTTCTGCCAAACTCAGAGGTATTTCTTCACCTGTATCAAGGTTTTTTATCATTACACTTGCTAGAATTTCCTATGAAAAAAATAAGATGTGAAATGAAGAGAACTTGATTAGACTTCAAAACCTAGAGCAAAACAGAAATCATCGAAACTTACGAATTATTTATCTTAATGTGAAGTTCTGTAGTTAGCTATGTATTTATTTTACGAAGACTAAGTTTAAATTAGCATGTTAGTGCAAAGATTATCAACCACTAGATAAAGATGAGCAGTTACATATCACAAGCTTCAATTTCATAAATCAAAAATACAGCTATAGAGACATCAACCACTGCCTGACACCTTCCATGCTAATATCAAACATATTATGTAATTAAAAGACATCTCAGTCTTCCCCTTTCCTACTCCAACTGCTGTATTTTAGGCTTAGCCAAAGGCAAACTTAACATACAGAGAGAAAAGGAATTTAGAACTAACTATCACCACACAAAGGCAAAGGTTTATTCAGAGCATCTCATGAATACTTACATAGGTTCAGCAACAGTTACAAGAAGCTATACACTGATAGACACAAATGAAAACTTACAATAGCCAAATATCATCAGGATTAGCAGAATTATTAACTGAAGAAACTATTTTTTAGTACAAGGAAGATAATTTCCCTATTGCTGACTCCTTCCCCTTCTAGACACGTGACAAAATGCCAGGTTTGCTGGTGTTCCCTCTCATGCAAATCCTTTGAGGTGTTTGCATAGCTACCAACACAAACTTGATGGCATTTCAGGTCTATTACAGCTCACACTTGCAAAGGCTAATGCCACACATGACTCAGGGGCCACAAAGTGCTTAGGTGGACAAAGCCAGCTCTGCCATCACTTCTATTTGCATTCCTGGAGACAGCATGGAGTGATTCAGAGAACAAAGAGTGACCTGTGACTACGACAATTCATTTAACAGACAGGGAAAGCAAGCACAAAGGTGTACCATGTACAGACCACAGCCATTGATACCTCATCTGTGAGCTCTCTGCCAGAGTTAGACCTGGGTCTTTGTGGTCCAAGTACTTCATTTGTTGTTTGGCTGTCAGCTGCTTTCCCATTTTCCTGAAATTGTGTAGACATAGATTACATTATCTCTACTGTAACACTGAAGCAATAAAAAATGTTACAGGTATCAAATTCATAACCATTTCCCAATACCTGTGCAGTGACAATTTTATCTCCACTAGTTGCACTGGCCAAATCCAAAGAAGGCTGAGAATCTTTGGGCACACCCTCTGTCACTGAACTTGAAGTTAAAAGACCACCAGCTGTGAAGCTGTCTCGAGAAACTGAAAAGAGATTTATTAGAAAGAAGAGCATAACACTTGCCATAGGCATTAAATCCTAACATCAGAATTACAGTTCTGAACACCCTTTCTGACCAGTTGGGTATTTTTTAAAGATCAACTACCACCAAATCTAACTTACAATTATGTATTTCATATGCAATTGGAGGTTCAGGCATGATTTCACAACTAGGTCTCTTAAGCTTTATTAACTTTTTTTTAATAGCCATCTCCCTAGTAACCCAGGACTACTCATTTTCATAAGACCTCAGTCCACACTTCGACTTGCATTTCTATGCAAATACAGACCACACACATTTTATTTGAAGTAACTGTTTTTAGCTTATGTATCGATGAGTCAACTTCTCCTTGTTATAGCTACAGCTATTTTAGCAGGAAGCATTACTTTACAATAAAGTCTATGAATGAGGAACACTTCTAAAGCAGAAGGGTATTACTTCATTGTAATAAGCTAAGATTGTTGAAGGATTTTTTATGCATCAACTGAACTAAAATCACAAGACTCAATGATCCTTCACTCAAAACACATAAATAGTAACCCTGTAGGTACGTGAACCTATCTAAAATAGAATACTTGCCTTCTAAAACAGGTTTTTGCACTTCAAAATCCAGTTCACTCTTTTTCTTCCGAGGAGGTGGAGCTGGCCGTGCAGGGGGGGGTGGTCTCGGGGGAGGAACATTTGTGGGAGGCGGCGGCCGGGCTGGTACAGGCTTCTTTGTGCTCGCAACTATGTCAGGCTCTACAGTCAGCTGCCTTGGTGGCTTTGCCGGGGGCATTTCTTCTGTTGTAGAAAGGTCTTTGGTAGATAAATCTGAAGCCACTTTTTCTAAAGTATTTGCCTCTTTCTTGTCTGTTACGTCCTCATTTTTTGATGTTTCTCCTTGTGCTTCAGTTTCATTCATTTTATGGTCAGTTGCATTTGTTACCTTTGTTAGTTTATGAGATTCCTGTTCTTCAGAACTAAACAAAAGCTTCCCAGACTCCAATTCAGTGTCCTTACACACACTCTGATCCTCCAGTTCTTTAGTGTCTTCTGGTAATGGTATTTTGGCAGTGAGTACTTCTGGGATATCACTTATGATACCCGCTCCAGAAATCCAAGCATTTGCATCTGAAGTTGGAACAGTCAATTCATTTCCTCTAGAAGCTAAAGCAGCATCCTCTAGTTGTTGGGCCTTTTGGCTTTCTTCTATAATACTGTCAATGATCTAGAGAAACAAACCAAAACCATTCTACCAGCCACCAGCAGGCACTTCCTGGGTACACAAACCAGTCAGCCTGCACAATACCCACAAGAACTCTTCCACTGAAGAGTTGTTTTATATACAAAATGCATTTTGTTTAAAAAGGAGAGCAGAACCTTGGTACAGAAATGGGCATATTCAAAAGATAAAGTAACTTATTTTCAATCTTCTTTAATATACTTGGAGAGAAAGTTAGGAAACAAAAGCAGTTCACTCTTCAGAGTTCTCATGTACTGCTAAATATGATCCTGTAAATTACACAAATAATTCAACAGTGGTGAATCCTAAATATGTTTTTAGAACACTTAGTTTGATTTTTACCCTTTAGATGAACAGTCTTACAAACATTAATGACTAATTCTAACCTATGGTGGTTTCAAGATGAATATTGATCATTAAATTATTTAATATTTTTAGTGTGATGCCGGAAGCTCAAAGTAATATTTAACTAACCTCTTTTGAATCATCTTGTTTCATTTCTCGTACAAATGTTTCATTTCCAGCTTTGTGTAGTTTATTGTCCATATCCTACAGAAGAAAAAGTCATAAGATGACGGTACTAACTTCTTCAGTAAGATGATCTAACAAAAATATAGCTCCAATAAATTAAATAGCATAAAGGACAAGAAATCTGCCACATTTTCACACATTACTGCTGTCAGATGTCTAAACAGTAATGCTCAGTACACATGAGGAGTATTTCACAGTCTGCACAGAAAGGTTGCACACTATGCAACAAAATAGGCAGCTATATACGATGCTGCAACCTCAACTAAGGCAGCGTGAAGTTCAGAGAAACAAACACATGTAATAATCTGCAGCAAGGAAATTCCGTATTAAAGTATTTTCTATTTTCTTTATCGGCTTTTAGGAAAGGATGCAAGAACTGTATAATAGCCACCTACAGTAGAAACTATTTAGAAATTTCCAAATTAAAGCACGCAGCTCTATCAAGTGGTCACATATATGCTTCTGAGGTTCTAACATGGAATCTTACATTCTACAATTATTCCCAGTGCACATTGTCTATTTTAGCCACCAGTCATCCTCATGAAGATCCTTCCAAAATCCAAATAAGATGAACTGAAAATACTCTACTTGCGAGTAACTATTTTAAACAACTCCTGAAAAATTTTAGGTTCAGAACCACAATACCATAGGATACTACTTTAAACTCAGGTGATACGGACTAGCAAGAACTTCATCATACACCTTCTCTTCTACATGAATTAGTAGAATCCTAAAGACTTTGGGTTAGAAAAAAATCCCTTTAAAGACCATCTAGTCCAATGAAAGGCAACAACACCACATTGTCTATAAGCACATATCTCAGCAATATCTAAAGTGGAATCTGATGGAATCCTTGACATTGGAAGGGATCTGCAGAGAACCAGTAGCCCTCAAAGCAGAGCCAACTAGAACAGGGTATTTTCAATCATTTGTCCCTGTTTTTTTATTTAGAGTGACTGTCTAGTACAGATATTTAAGAAATTTCTCCTTAGACTTTGCCTAGACTCTCGGACAACCAAACAATCTCTAGAGCATCCTAACATATTATGTTTGAAACCCCTCCCTGCCCCAAACTCTTGCTGGTATCCATCTTGAAGAGTTCTGACCTAAAGAAATGGCATATTGTGCAAAGACAGCTGCAATTATAGAAAAATTCTTCCTCCCTCTCTGCTCCCTCCCCCTCCTAGCACAAAGGGTTTCTAATCTAAATGCAAGCTCTACTTTGCTTGAGCATTAAAATCTATCTTCAAACATATGATGACTTAAATACTTAAGTGCAATCAGTGCCTACAGAAGCCCATTATATTAATTTCCAATTCTGTTGACATTAAACTCACACACCTATTAAACTTTGGACTTGGGAAATATTTCTTACCCATTCCAAGACAAATGATACCATTAGTCACACATTCACTGAACTGATATGATACCAAGCAGAGAAGCTACTACTTCTTCCACCTTCAGAAACTTAGCTTTGAACAAGTGATTTAGGAAGATATGTTAAAAAATTAAAAATTGTAATGGCAACATAGAAAACTTCATAGCTAATAATTCATGAAGACATTAAAGTTAGTTTTGAAGTTTAGTGAGAATGATAAAACATTTCTTGAAAGGCTTACACAAGTAATACTTAATTATTAAAGGGACATTAAACAGAACACAAAATGGGGGTTTATACCTCTGTTGCCTAAGAGGTATAACAAGATATTGTATCACTGCTAAAATACTATTGATTCAGAGCAGAGTGCTGCTGACAGCTCAGAAACACTAGCTTCACCAGGATTTCCCAACACTTTGCAGACAAAACTATAAGCCTTTGTTATGCAAAAGTGTTGTATAGCACCACCTCTGGCCCTTCTGAGACCAGGAAATGAGTGTTATTTGCACAAGGTTCCAGCCCCTCACCTATTCACTGTGTGCCGGATTCAGCCACGCTGTCACTATGCACAGAATACCAATTACCTGCGTGGGAAGTGGCAGCGCTGTCTCATTAAGATAAATATAGTGTTTTATCTTCATATAACCTAGAGGAGAGGCTTCTGAAGTACAAACATTAAGATTTTTCTTATTTTGGAGACACAAGAGAGCACAATCAACTATTTCATATAAATCAGGACCAAAACCCAGGTGCTGCAGAGGCTTGCTTACTACTCACAGATCAGTTGAAAGAGGGCAGTTTAGTAATCACATACAGATTAATTAAATTGCACATACAAATTTCAGAATAAAATGAGCTTCAAGACACTGTAACGTACCCTAAATAAAAGGAAAGCTGCAATTTCAAGACAAGCACAATTACTACCTACAACAAGGAAAGTCTGTAAATTCCTTTGTGTGCAGATAGGATACTACTTTAAACTCAGGTGACATGTGCTATTGTAGCACATCTATATTAGCGGGAAATACTCAACCTTGTGCTCATCAACAAGCACTTGATTGATTTTAAGAAGAAACTCACCTTTACTACATTGGTTCCAACTTTTGTTGGTGACCTGTTAGAAAGAGAAGATAGACTTAGGTAGAGTTCAAAGACAGTAAGCTTTGTTTTAAGCAGTCTATAACACAGCCTTCCTTTGCAGGAACTGTATACTTGATAATTTAGAAGAGCAAGAAAGTGAAAAGTTTTTCATACCACTTCTATAAAAGTTCCCTACTCTATACCACACACAGATCAACAGCTTCTACAAACTCTGAGTTTGTCAGCAGAATCTTCTAGAAATCATCTTTTATCACTCTTTTCTAATAAAAAGATGTTACTCCAAGTACAAAACTAAAAATATTTTTACAGAGAATTTAAAATTAGCATGTGTATGCCAAGCATTGGCTAGACATTAAAGAAACAAAAATTCTCAGAAAGCAGAAGCACAAATACTCCAGTACCCTGTAAATCAAGTGCCCGAATCCCGATCCATAGAGTTGGCACCATCACAGCCACTCTGCCCTTCAGACTCTGTAGCAAACCTAAGATCTTGTTTCTAATCAGGACATTTGGTATAAATAGACACAAAATACATTGTAACAGAAAGGAACTAGTGTGCACTACTTTCCAAAATACACACTGTAAAACAGTGACTTTGCATTAGCAACCACTCACACACCACCTCTCATTACACTAATTACATGAAAGAACAAGCTATCTTAGGGGAATGGTATCAAATAATTACTTCTTGTCAAGTCAATTCAATTAGTGGATGGTCGGCTCTTATTATATCCTGAACTTACATCTTCTACAAGACTTTCAGAATTCTAGAAGATATTTAAATACTGAGTCACACTGCTTACTCTGACTACAGAATCTTACTGATACATAAAGGAAAGGTTGGACTAGATGATTTTTCCAGGCTTCTTCCACCCTGGGCTGTTCTACGATTTTATCAGTCAGTCAGTCAGAAGCAGAGACAAAGTTACAGATTCATTCCGTAAAAGCTTACTACCAAATGAACTACCCGGGTTGCACACATATCCCAGCTGACTACGAAGATCAGTGACACTCTGCAACTCCAAGTATCACTTGGCACCAAGCAATACAGACAAATATTGAGATCTCAGGCTCATTTGCCCCTCCTGCCTCCAAAATCGTTTTAAGGAACAATACTTCCTGAAAAAAGCACAACTATTTCCATTTAGTTTTTAACAATTTCAGCTCTTCTCTTTACTGTCTGGAATCATTTAATCACAAAAAGCAAAGATCCTATTTATACAGCAGAGCTAAGTAAACAAGAAAGTACAGGGGATTGGTACATAAACACTCTATCAGTGCAACTAATTTAACATGTTACACTGAGATGCTTCTGTCCAAACATTAACACTTTGGGTGCACAATACCTGTAACACTGTTTTGAGGTATAATCCTCTTAGAAGGCTCTAACCCCGATGGGCAAAAAAAGAGAAAAATTAATATTTTGACCAGAAAAACAAGAACACTTTTTGTCTCACAAAATACATTGCTGGGAAAGGCTGTAGCCTTAGTGGGATTTCTGGTTACTGAAACATTTTCAGTTCAACTATCAACTCTTGGATTTCCTTAGGAGTGGCAGAAATATGTCACGGTTTATTAAATCCATGAGATGACTTTAACAATGAAATATATTTATAATGACAACATTAATGCCTAGGCTTCAGCCAGGGTCCTATTTGACAAGACACTGCTTGGATTTAACAACCTAAGACAAATCCCTCAACTGCAAATAGATATTTCAGTTTTCTACTGCGACACTTGCCACTAATTAGCCCCTCACTTCTGGTACAGGAGGTTCAAAATACACCGCTACCATTTTAGACTTCTTTAGCTAATTAGTTTTGCAGAAAATCTGCACTCAAACAAAACCAGATGTTACTTTCCACTCTCAGGCTACTCAGCTACCTTGGGAAAAAGCTGCTTGAGCGATAAGGGTTACAGAACTAGCAGGTGTCAAACATAACATCGTTCTGATAGCTTGACGTAACACACACAATTAAGGAGAAGTTTTACCATGGAATTTACATGCTTTTAAAATACTGCAAAGCTTCCGCAACTGTTTGGCAAAAACCCCACTTTCAGATCAGTTTCTAATACAGCCAGGTAAGTTCAGCAGCTTGCCTGAGATGACTTGAGCTGTGTGTCTGTCACCACCATCGCTCCCTTAGTCGTGAGCAGTTACCACTTATGTGCTACTACATTTACACAAAGTCAGCCAGCTTGGTAACTGAAATCTTCTGTAGTTCAACATGACTCTGGAATGGTCTTGTCTTCCCAACCATCTGAATTTACCAGCCTTCTCCACACCGCAGTTTTACTTTAAGCCCATTAAATTTATGGATGCAGTATATGATATCCTTGCATTTTTTAAAAAAGTATATACAGTGGCAAAAGCATCTGAAAATATTTACATACAAATATTGCTTTGGCTTTGAAAGGTCAGGCAGCATATGAAAACTGACATATGCCACAGAAAACATAAGGCAAAAACTAATCTGGTATGAACATTTACTAAAAAGTGGGATTTATAAACTGATAGCAACACATCTTCTAGACTGAGTTTCACGTAACTTCTAAATTATCTTACATTATACCACTTTTACACCAGTTTAACAAAGGAAGGCTTCAAGGTTATCTACAAAGATTAAACACAAATCGAAGAAATACTTCATTTCACCTGCACAAACAGATGTCTGATTAGTCTGAAAGTCAAATAAACTCACAAAGAAACTTTTTTAAAAATTGTTTATCCCACTATCCAATTCATCCTGATAGCGACCAAACCACAGGAAGCTCCCATTCTCACTATTCAGGTAGCTCCAGCCGAGCACATGTTTGAAGTGGGCTTCACATTTTCAACACGTTGTTGTTAAGTTTTGTGACAGAAAATAAAACATTCAGCCCTTCAAACAAAAAACAATGTGAATACTGGCCTTGGGCAAATCCCAAACCGACAGTGCCTACCTCCTGGGAGGATGTACATTGTTACATAACAGGTGTGTTAGCAGGCAGATGGGAAGAGGTTTGCAGTGCACACATAGCAGCTGTACCCTGTACAGAACATAGAGGTTCAACAGCCAGCTACTCACTGCTGTCCTGCACACAATGTTCCCTCTAACCTGTGGCTGCCCTGGAAGCTGTAATTACTCCTGCTGCAGCTCTCCATGGCAGTCACACCTTCAAACCTACAGAGACAGTGCTGCAATGCACTGTTTGGGCTGCCCTGGGGAAGCTCCTGTGTGGGAGCTTCAGCAAACTCTGAGTGCAGAAACGCATCTCTAGCACTGAACACAACCAACACTTCACACTCCATCTATGTGCTGCCAGGATCAGCTTTGCACGTTGGCTGAAATACTCACACACACAAAAGATGTACTAAGCATCTCCCACACGTCAATGCCACACAACTCAACCTTACCTGTCTTCCCACACAGAGGAACACTAGATCCTTCAGGAAAAGCATCAAGGCAACTTCTAAAAGATAGGACTACTGAAGTTACATGACAATTTAAACAAAAGTACCAGAGGACACTTCTCATTACCTACACAGTCTCTTTCGTTTGGTTTCTCATAAAAATTTTTAGGATACAAGTATACTAGGAACAAACTTGCCCCCCCACTTTTAGGCATATGAAATCCAAACTATTAGGTTTGGCAGAGTGGGTGGATCACTTTCCCTATAAATAAAATATAGAGGGTCTGTCACATGCCTGCATCTAACCAAGTGTACCTTACTTCATACTTTCATTCTCTCAAAACTGATACCCTCCGGCATAGGACTGTTCAGGCCTTCACATTTCAGCATCTTGTCCTAATTTTTTCCATGGTTACAGTGCTTTTAAAGTGAGTGACAGAGGTTAAATAAGGGCATGTTCTGTCACACTACCTCTCCGTTTTCACTCTGGGCTTAGTTATCCAACAAATAGACACTCTCCACACATCCTGTCAAAAGCAGAATTACAAGTAAAAGACAAGATCTAGAGCAGAAGTGAAGCACACAGGCCTTACCAGAGAGGATACAGTAGTTTCAAAACATCTCCAAACACACTCTACCTTAGAGAAGTCATCACCCCAGAAGCACTACCCCAGGAACACTACCTCAGACCATTCTAATCTGAAAGAAACGTTTTGCATCAAGTTCTGTAATTTCTGCTAATTAGGTCTTAAAAAGCACCAGTTACAGATGTACTTGAGGATGAGGATATGGTGCTTTCCTTGAGAGAGACTAAAGCATCAGTAATTTAATGACTTAACAGTGGGAATTGGGAGCCTACATCCAACTTGAAACCCCCACTCTTACAGGTGTGGAAACAGACAATTAATAAAACAAATAAACAGTAAAGAAGTCAGCAAGTTGACATGAACACTTGACATCACTTTCAGAGTTTCTCTATCAGCAGTTATTAAACTTCCCCACATAGAACGAAGGCCAGGGAGGGAGGAAGCTACAAACTCCACATTTTTAATGAGGGCAAATGTATCTACACTGCTTTTCTAAAAACTGGTTATAGCATGTGCTGCCAAAAAGGATTCCCAACTGGTTTTGCTGATCATCAGAACACTGAATGCAGGAGGAATTATGTGAAACTGCAGAGGGCAACACGCACTTGTTTTCAGTTGCCTTGCCTACAACAAGAAGGTTTTGATTTTTTTTTTTTTTGTGCCCCCAACTCATTACACATGTAAAAAAACATACTCCACCAGCCTGCTTCCTGGAAGTGTCCAATGCATATGTGAAATTAGCTCTTATGAAATCTCAAAGCTTATTTTGAGAAAATACTGTCCATACTGTTAGATTCAATAAGAGACTGATTTACAGACCAGTAGCTGCATTGCAAACTAAGCTCACGGACATCACCTCCTTACTTGACTCAGGCTCACAGAATTCTATTGACTCGAGTCAATGATGCATTGTTACAGGTTACGGAAGAGCACTGGAGAAACTAAAAGCATCTTTCATTTTAATTTCTAGTGAGTGACTTCATATTATCAAGTTCTGCTTAGATACAGGTGGTGGAAACCTGCAAAGCCAGGACACATGGCATTATCTGTATCAGACAAAAACTGGACGTGCAGTTGGGCAGATTTAACAGATCACTTCTACCAAAAGGTCTGCTTCCCCTTTCCTGTCTGCGGCCTCTAGCCACACAAATCCCTCACCTTCACCCTCTCCTGTCCCAAGCCTGACAGGTTCCAGCTGCTTTAACTTACTGAACAGTTTTTGCTGTTTCTAGTTTTCAGCTGTTTACAATTTACTTTGAGTCAAAGCAACTCAGAGAAGAGTTTGATGATCACTACTCCCAGAAGAAGGTAAGCAGTCGGAGAAAAACCTCATTTCAGTACAAGCACTGTGAATCTGGCTTATTACCTCTTGCAGAACTGTATGCTAAAATGTGCTGTTCACCAGGCTACAGTGAAGTAGCTAAGTTCAGAAAAACTTTGATACAGGATGTGAAGGTGAGGAGAAAAGAGCTAGTCTTTCCTTTCTTTTAGGCATCCACTGAGTCACAGCTTAAAACAAGCTCCTTAGTCCATTATTAAAGCTTCAAATGCATGGATCCCACAACCTATATCTATTGCTCTATAAACAAGCCATGTGAAACCTCATTCTATCAAGTAAAATAATGCAGAGGTTTGGTCCAGGCTACACGAAAACCAGAACTGATACAAGCCATAACCTGTCCAGTACACAAACACAGAGATTTACAACAAGAGGGAGCACATTTGGCTGACACCAGCAACACGGTGTCAGGGTTAGTTCTGAGGCAGCAGCACTGGGATCTGCTTCACAAAACGCTGGTAAATCTTCACCACTGGAACCAAGTGGCTAAAGGCAAGAAGCATCAAAGCGATACAGAATCACAGACTTGTTAGGGCTGGAAGGGACCTCTGGAGATAATCTAGTCCAATCCCCATGAAAAACATTAAAAGTATTAAAGACACCACTAAAAACAAAGCACAGAGCACACCAGAAGTTATTCTACACTTAGCAACAGCTGCCTGTTGCTGACGAAGCCCGCTCGCTTCTCCTTCCTCAGAAAAACTGTTACTTCTATCGTATTTCAGGGATTACTTCTGTCTGTCCCGATTCCATCTCCGCACGTCTCCTCCCAGCACTACACCCGCTCCCGCCTCAGGAAGGCAGGTATGATCTCATCCTCTCACGGCCACTGCCGCCCGCACCAGCCCCGAGCGCCGAGCGAGCCCCGCTCGGTTCCCCGCACCCTCCGTGCTCCGAGCAGACCCCGAGCTGTCAGGGGGCCCGCGGGGCCGCGCTGACCCCGCTTCCCCCCCCACCCCCGGGAGCTGCCCAGGGACCGCGGGGCCGCGCTGAGAGAAGAAGGGAGGGAAGGAGGAAGGACAGGGCCGGGCGAACTCACGGCGCGGGGGAGCCCGCGGGATGCACGTCCTCGGGCGCATCGTAAAACTCCTCGGTGTCGCTGTCGGACGCCATGGCGGGGCCGGGCCGGCACCTCCGGGCACCGCGGGCCGGGCGGCGCCGCGCGGGTATCGCGAGAGCGGCCCGGCCCCGCCCCCGCCCGCGCGGAACTACGAGAGGGGCGGGGGGAGGGGCTCCCCGCGCTGCAGCGCCCCCTGGCGGCCGCGGTGCGGTGGGTAAGGGGGAGCGGCCGCGTCTCGGCCCTTCGCGGAACCACAAGATCTCAAAATCACGGAATCAAATAGGTTGGAAAAGCCCTCTGAGGTCATCGAGCCCAACCTATGGCCCAACACCACCATGTCAACTAGACCATGGCACTGAGTGCCACGTTCAGCCTTTCCTTAAACACCTTCACGGACGGTGACTCCACCACCTCCCTGGGCAGCCTGTTCCAATGTCTAATCACACTTTCTGTGAAGAAATTCTTTCTAATGTCCAACCTAAACCTCTCCTGGCACAACTTAAGACTTTGTCCCCTTGTCCAGTCACTGGTTCCCTGGGAGAAGAGCCTGACCCCCACCTGGGTCTTTCCCAGCCGAAGGATTCTGTGATAGAATTATGTGATAGAGAATTAAGGTAGTCTACTAGACAAAATGATGAGGACTTTTCAAACAATTTTTTATCATTAACTTCTGTAATGAATGCTTGAAACCAGCAGCAGGAATTAAATTATATGGCTCCTTATTTGTTTTTCCTCATATTTTCCTTCCATAAATTTTCATCTGATCTTCCGGTCAGTTTTGACCTCCCATGTAATTATAAGTGATCAACAGTAACTCCTAGAGGAAAGAGGTTTCTCCTTGGAACCTGCATTGCTTTTAATATTTGCTCAGCAATATGTGCCTGTTCCTGAGCCAAAACACTTAATCCTTCATCAATATGTGTGACAGTGACAGGCTGAGCATAAATTTAGGCTTCCCTCCACATTCTCTGCTCTGACCTCCTGTCCCCTTTGTTTTTTAGCTCAGTTACAGCTCTTTTTCTGACTTCTAAAAAGCACAGAGTTTCCAAAAGCACTGACACAAACTGGAGTTCTCTGTCTATTCTCTTATTTTTGTAAAATGAGTAAAGGCTTAATGTATTTGAGACATATACTGTTGTCAAATGGTCAACACAGAGGTGGTTGTGCACATGCAGGCATGTACATGCACATCCATCCTTGCACATGCAGGTGACATGAGGCCACATCTTCTGGTTCCCTTAAAAAATTGTGATGCTTCTCAGCCAAACCAGCAGAACTGGTGGGATTACAGGAAGGAGACACACTGGAAATGTATGAGCGATTTTTCTGATTCTCTTTAAAAATAAGGAAGAATGAGCCTAGCATACACCTTAAGCTCTCAATGTTCAAGAATTTGAGTAAATAATTAGTATAGAAAATTGCTGACTTGTTATTCATTGCACACTGTTCCTGCTCTAACTGACAGCCAAACATGACAATTGCATTAGAGTAAATAGGATGGCCTCTGAATTATTAAAGTCAGTAATGATGTAACCTTAGCTGGGGAAGGCAGATGGCTCTGGAAACTGGAGAAAAATCCTGTTGAAAAGCATCTTGAATTGTTTATCAGTTTGTCACTCATGGCAGCTGCACAACTTCATGTTTTACTAGGCAGAGGAAATTACATTGTTGCAGAATTAAAGAACATTCAAATAAAAGCCCAGTTTGGGTATTTAGTCAGGTCTTACACTAATATAAAAATTCGTCTTTACTGCAGTGGTCTTGACCTTTCCACTTCAAACCCCCTTGTTTTTTGCATCAGAGTGGCTTCTCAGAGGCTGATAGAGCCCTTAGATCAGGAGGATTATAACCACAGTTCCACAGTGACACGACCCAGCCTGATTTGCTCATGGAGATAAACATAATAGTGGCTACTTAGGTGTTCTCTAAGCATCACGAAACCCACTGGCCAAGACAGAGCCGGAACAAGGAGTTGTTCCTGGTGGGGTTATGCTGGCTGCTGCCTCTGCAGGGTATTTTTGGGGCTGTGCAGTGTTTTCAGGCTGATTGACTGCTGTTACCTCTGTTGCTTGTAAAGATCAGCAAGAGGACAATTGGGTGTAACAAGGACAAAGTTTCCCGAGATAGAAGATAAAGGTCATAATTAGTGTTTGCAAGTGACCTGGCTGCTTTCTCCCCAGAACTGGCACAGCTCTTTCCCAGGCTGCAGGCAGGGATGAGCACCAGGATGGCAGTGAGGGCTCATCTCACCTTGCCATGGAAGTAGCATGTGTTGGCTTGGAGGGACTGCAATGGCCAGCTCTGTAAGGAGCTGTTAAATCCTCAGACTTACATCCAATATTGTCCCTGGCTCAGTTCTCCCAAAGCCAAACCCACATGAGGAAGAAGATGAGATTATAGGTAAAAATCCTTATGAATGGCAGACTCCTTGGCATAGCAGTTTGTACGTTTGCTAGGATTTGCTAACATAAAATCATACACAATTGAATGACTTGAATTATTTTCTGACTTCCATGTCCTGTTCAACCATTAGCCTATGCATTTCACACCCAAGTGAGCACTGGTCCCAGTACACCATGGCTGAGCCCTGTGCCCAGCAGCTGAAGGTCCTTCATACCCTCTCTGATCCTGACCAGGTAATGAGAGTTCTTCTCTTCTCTGGCTTGGACATGGACTTCCCCCAGGGCCTCCCATGGATCAGAGCTCATGTATCAGCTTGTCCCAAGCACTCTGTGGTGTCAGCAGGACCGTCTTACCAAAATCACCACTGACGTGTGGAAGTTTCCTGGTCTTGTGCTGTGGCGAGGCTGACCTCAAGCATAAAGGCTTGTGGTTTTTTTGGGTGAATTTGCTGCTGGTTTTGTGGTTCAGAGGCTCAGAAAGCATAGGAGTCCCTCTCTGTTGCTTCCTAGCTCATTTCCTAGCACTGATGATATTGGCAGATAGGTCCTGGCCCCACTAAATCTTAATATATTCATTGCAGACAGATACAAGGTAGATTTGCAGCCTCTGCAAAATATCACCAGTCTCCTGATTCATCTGATCACCTAGGGACATAAGGTTTTAAAGCAAAATTGGTTTTTATCATTGGATTAAAAAAATAAGGGCAAAAAGTATTTTTAGGGATAACTTGGAGCTGATTCCATCCTGCAGCATAGACAGTGGGCAATCTCCTGTGTGCCCTCTGGGCATAGGGAGAAGCAAGGTGCACAAGTGCTGGAAAAACTGCTGGTCCCAGGTCTACCATGGGATGAAGATAGTCAAAGCAAAACCCTAAACATGTGGCTGAACCAAGAATTACACTGAGGTTTCCTGCATGGCATCCTGGTGCTTGGAGATGCTTCTCTGTATGACCTTGCTCCCCAGGGTTAAAGAGTTTGGTGAGAGTAGAAGAGACCAAGATGACCAGATGTGACAACTATGTGGAACTGTGAATGACATCAATGGTCAGATGAAACAGGGCAAGTCTCTTTGATTCAAAATCCTGAGCACCAAGCCTGTGCTGGTTTGAGAGAGGCAGGGAAACAGGAAAAGCTGCATACCTTGAGCACCATGTAGGAGCATCTATCTTTGCCAACTTGTTTGACAAGCCGTTGATGCAAATCATGATTTCTGGTTCTCTTTGTGAGAACTGCTCCTGCCCAGTGCTGCAAACCACTGTTGACTCACTGCTGCCACTCGGGCACCTTGCCTTGGCACCTGCCACCACAGCCATCACACAGTGTCACCTCGGCCCCTGTGCTGTCCCAGGGAGAGCTTGCTGGGAGGTTCGGTGTGTTCACAACTGTCTTTCACACGCAGCTTTGTGTGCAGTGTGGTCACATAGGGTGCAGTGTGCACCCAAAATGGTGCAGAAGTGCCAGGAGGGTCACAGGAGGTTGAGGAAGGGCGAGCAACTTTGGCGAGTATTGGCAAAGAGAGGAACCAAGGGAAACTGGAGGAGGGAGGGAGGATCCCATCTAGGAAAATGCTATGAAGGAACTCAAATCATCCTGCAACGGGGTGAAGAAATGTACTGAGAAATGCAAACACTGAGATAACTGGTAAAATGTGGTCCAACACCCACCTCCAGGCACAGGGAAGTGGAAAACCTGCACTGGGAAATACTCTGTATCCAGCTCCCACACAGCCTTCCCTGGGCATCTAAGTAACAGTGATAAAACCCCCATAAATAGCAAATCAGATCACAGAAAACACAATGACAAAAATATATCAAGCAAAATGTTTCCTGAAGAAGGTGTGGCAGGGAAGATAGATATGGCAATGTTGTCTGTGGCTGTATGTGTCAGGTGTGGAAACAGACAGTGGCATTTGCCAGCTGCTGATTACTAAGTCACACTGCAAGCCCTGTGCCTGAGCTATTTACACCAGCAGCTATGAAACAGGTTTGTTTTCATGCAGGTTATGAGACTGATAGGGAGCACATGGTGCTGTAACACATGCCTTTCGTTTCTGGGAGCATGGGAAGTGCCGAGCACGAGGCGTGCTGTAGCGTAGGATCACTGGGGTCGGATGGTCAGGACAAACGATGAGAGATCTTTGGAGTCTGAAGTTGTCTTGAAGCAAGCGATTTATTGCTGGGGCGTGGGTGGAGAGGCCCTGCAGAGAGCTGCCAGCCGCAGCTCTAGGCAGGGACGAAGAAGAGAGCTGATAAGAAGAAGAGGTGGCGAAGAGGAGCAGGCGAAAAGAATCAGGCAAAGAGGAAGAGCAGGAAGTTCCTGGCCTTTTTATCTCTCTTTCTACTGAATGTTCCAGTTTACTTGACCAATCTAGTACAAGATACAAAGTCCTAAAGCATTTACATACAACCTATAAGAATCCTTACATTACCATACTGTGTGACCCTCAAGTTCTTGATAAGGAGAGGGGCACCCTTCACTTTAAGGGGGATAAACTTCAGCTGGCCATACCATTGTCCTCCAGCTGCTCAGCAACTGAGGCTTGGCTCTTCGGATATCGAACTCTGCCCTAAATTCTATTTCACTTATAGGTTTCATATTCTCCAAACATAAGCACTCATATTTACAAGGCTTTCCTGTTTCATCTTCCCCAACACTGTAGGAAAGAAAATATCCCACGTAACTGAAAAACAGATCTGGAAAATATTTTCCCTGAATGGACTGGGCAGTCTTTTCCTGTTGTGATTAAGATTCTGAATTCTGAAGGTTCTTCATCAGGAGCTGTAGTGATAGGACAAGGAGTAATGGGTTCAAACTGAAAGAGGAGAGATGTAGTTTAGATATACAGAAGAAATTCTTTACTGTGAGGGTGGTGAGGCACTGGAACAGGTCGCCCAGAGAAGTCATGGGTGTCCAATCCCTGGCAGTGTCAAGGCCAGGTAGGATGAGGCATTGAGCAAACCAGCGAGAAGTGCCCCTGCACTCCTTCCTTATGGAGATGCACTTCCCATGCCTGGCAGTGCCCAGCAGGGTGTGCTTTATGCAACTGAAGTGGTTGGCCTGCCTTTTCTCTGCAAAGGCCAGATCCACCCTGGGAAAATCCAGCAGTGAGGCTCCTTCCCATGGCTCAAAAGGTGGGAAGAAGAGGTTTAATGTCCACTGGAAGGTTGGTGCCCTTTTGCTCCAAACACAGGGTATGCCCAGTCTGGATCCTGCCTCCATTCCTGCCTCCATCTCACAGGTTTAGGGACACGGTACCTGGAACTGAACACAATGACTGGTGTCTAGCAAGGAGGAGCCAGGATGGGCTGAGCAAAACTGGCAATGCCTGGGGGGTTTCCCTGCTTCCAGAAGCAGAGCATCAAACTCTTCTGTTGGAAGTGAAATAACCTTGTTATTTTTATGGTCAGTTACCCAAAGTGTGAAGCAGGATGAAGTGCAGCTACTAAATCAAAGATGAGGTGCAGAGTCAGTGCCTGCTGAATGGGTTAAGAAACAGTTGAGAAAGCCCCATCTGTCTTTTGAGGTGGCCTCCCAAAACTCAGAATGTGCATGGCTTTCTATTCAAAGAATTTTCCTGCTGCTCTGACTTGCACTATATCATCTGCTCTCCCAAACAAACCGATTTAACTACACAGACGTGATGTTTAATCGCTCTTCCTGGCATGCTGACAGTTCCTGCATGTGCAGATGAGTTGTGTCTCAGCTTTGCCAATGCAAATGTTCTGTCCTCCGAATTTCCATGTTTTACTTTTGTCTGAAGATGCTCAGTGGATGCATAGAAGATTGTTACATTTTTGTTTTCTCTATACTCTTTCTCTAGATGCCTAAAAGCGCACTGCTATTTTATGAATCAGACTTGGTGTATTAATGTATAGCAGAGCCGAGAGTTGTGCTTTTCTCTGAACATCTACCTTTGCTCTTCATTGCAGCCCACCAAAAATCATGATTGAAGCAATGAATGCTGGCATGCACACTGAAAGAGAGTGCACTGGCTGTTTTTGTAAGGAACAATTGTGAGCAGCTTGCTTTGAAGTGAATTTTGTCAGCTTTTAAAAGGTAATTTGTTACTTGAGAAGATTTAAAAAATCCAGAATTAATGTAAGTGTTGAAAGAGAAACAAATGCATATCTTTTATTAACATGATTTTGCAGAACACTTACATCGAAAGGGAAAGAGAAATAGAAAAGATAATAACATTACAGTGGAGGAATTATGTTGCATACATTTTCTATATTGGACAAAATACACACTGAAATGGCTGCAATCTAAAAATGCTCACAAAAATCAGTCTGATTTCTAAAAACACTGTGGAGCCTGGAAGTTATAACTTTATATATACAATTAACATGAAGCCAGTCAGTGCTAAGAAAACATCTTCTCCAGCTCCTGGTCATCACACCTCTATTTAATAACCTGTAGCTGCTCTCCTGGGCACTGCCTCTCTGATGTGGTGCAGGGAGAACCCAGACTCTCTTGGGCTACAACCAGCCGGTCAAACTGTTTTTAACTGAGATTTTATCAGCTCTTGGTCTCTGGTTTAGACTCAATTCCTCCACAGAATAACTGCAGATGGAACACAGTTGCATGAAGGGTCTTCCACGACTGTAAGAAATTTTCCTTGGAGGAAAATGAAGCTGCTCTGTTGCACAGAGGTACCTGCTGGTACCCATGTTAGAGATGGCACTGATTTAGGGTTCACAGATGGGATTTCAGAATTCCAAACTTCACTACTAAAACTTTTGTCTTCCTGACCAGCTTCTCATCAACCCATGGCTTGCTGGGGCTGTGGGCTCAGGAGTTCATGTGCAACCTCACTTTTGAGCCCAGATTTACCAGGCCCATGCCTGTATTGGTACTCTCCAGATCTGGGTTTCCAGTTCTTCCCTCAAAATTTGCATCCTCTTCCACAAACACATCAGATGCTTTCTCCAGCTCCATTACCTGTCCACAGAACACCCATAAAATGAAGAGCACACATCAGCACTTGCTGGGAGGTCCCAGGGAGATGCTGCAAGGCCCAACCACCATGGCATGAGTCAGGGTTGCCATGGCAGCCCCAGCTTTGAATTCTCCTGCTTTCATGGTTTTCTGCCTAAACTTAGGATTAGTTTAACCCAAGTTTACATAGATACAGATATAGATATAGATCTAGATCTATATATAGATCTGTGCTTTTGATGATAATTACTATTTACTTCTAGTGACTCGTTCTGCTGCTTTTTCTCTTGATAGACTCTGGGTCCCAGAGGAAATTAAATTGTTCATTACTGCTCTTTCCAGTGCCCAGAAAGAGCACGTGGTGAATATCTGTGAACCTGGGTGGACAGATGTGGGAGAAAAGTCTGAAATGGGCCTTCTGAGATTTTGTGGAAAGAACCTACCAAAAAAACCCCACTCATTGAACCACCTGCCCCATTCCTGAGGATGAGCTTTACTCTCTGGTATAAGAAGAGGTGTCGACAGAGCATAGAGATGGGCAGGGAGGTGGTGGTGTGGTGGTGGTGGTAGCAGAGAGGTGTCAATGCAGGGTAGCTGTAAAAGCTGGAATAACACCAGTGAAAAACAGTGGTGTTGGGGTCAAATGAGCCTGAGCTCTCCCAGATAAGGAGTATTTGCTGATATAGCAAAGTATTTGCTGTGGTAACCCTAGGGCATCCCAGAAGCTGCACTGCAGCTTGTCAGTGTTTAATCTCATTCTCTTTTCTGCATTTTCCTTGCCAGCAGGGAATGTGTCTTATTCTGCCATCGTGGTCTATGTGAAGGATAACTAAGGGTGCAGAAGTTTCCTGCTGTACACTTCCATTTGTGCCTCTTTGCTACTGAATATATGTCTTTAATTATAGGCAGCAGAAGCAATTTATTTGTTTAATAGCGGCCAGGAAACATAATCAAGGGAGGTCTCTGAACATGACCACAAAGCTGATAAGGATTAATATTAGGTGATAGAACACTGGATAAGGCTATTCTCACATTTGGGTCAATATCTGCTATTCACAGCATGAGGATTAAGTAAACGAATATCATCTTATTATGTGCTATTATATTTAATGAAGTTCGGTATTTACTTTTCTTCTAAAGACTGCTGAGGACCACATTAACATCGTTGTATGCTCTGGCAGGCAGGAGAACAGTGTGGTGAGTTTAGCACAACAGTCACATCAGAGCTTTCAAAGGGCACTATGTGACCTCTATGCTTTATTGTTAGGCAAAGCTAGTGGTATTTGAGTTAGTCCCCACTGCTAACACAGAATTCATTATTAGTGGGTATAAATCTCTTTCCTGCTATAGGTGTAGATATCTGCTGTGGAAGCTAATAAAGACATCAGTAGTCAGTTATTAAAAAAGAAGCTCCAAGACTATTGTTGATATTGTTGTGGTTTATCCAACAGCTCCAAGTCCCCGCTGTGCTCTGTGTCAGAAATAACAAAGCAGCTCCTTTGCTGACACCTGCACTTCCATTCTCACCTCCATTTATTTCCTGCATTGATTAAAAAGTAATAATAATAATAATCCCAGAAATATTTAGGAAGTGCAGAAACCCAGCTGCATCCTGCACGTGGCGGGCCAGTGTGCATGTGTAAGCCCAAGCCAGAAAGCTCCTCACCCCATTGAACAGCTGCCTCCAGAAGGCTGCTTCCAAATCCCTGCAGCCTGGCAGGATTTCTTCCTTTAGCCCTCGGCTGTTCATCACCTCTCCCCTGCTCGCTGACCGCTTCAGCCCACTGGGCACCCATTCTGTGGGCTCTCCAGGGCCGGGACTGCCTCCTGCTTCCCCTTCAATGCCCTGCTCCGAGGTTAATCCAGAGGCTGAAGATCCAGAGGCTGATAACTTCTGTGTGGAAACAGGAGCTTACTGGGAAAGTATGGTTTTCTGTTCACTATGTTGAGTCACACTGTGGTTCTGGGGGAGCTGAAACCACTCCAGGAATTCTTGAGGCTGTGCTAAAAAGAGCCTGATTTAGTGTGCTGAGGAGCAAAACCATCTCTGGCTGTGGGTAATAAACAACCATTTATGGAGGCACAGAAAGCAGAGATGTTAAAGAATATAAGACTGAATATATTTCTTAGTGACACAGTTATTCAAAAGAGCCAAGCCATGGAGCACTTCACATACTTCAGTACAGCACTGCCAAGCTCTAGACCTTGCTGGACCAGCATCTGCACCAGCATGGGGCAATGAGAAACACCTTGCCCGAGGGAATTCACAGCCCCACTGAAGACCAAAATAGGACCTAGAGCTACCAGGAGATAAAGAGGGAACAGCAAGCCTGTGTTCTTTGTGTGACAGACAAAACTACCAGTGTGTTGTTTATCCCATTATTTTATGGAAGGTTCGGCTGAAAACCAGTGTTTTCAGAAAAACATGTGTTCCTAGGCAGAGATGGGAACAAACCTGAGTGGTTTCTCGTATCGCTGCACTGAACCCCTGTGGATGAGGAACATCTCTGTGCTCCAGAATAGGACCAGCATCCTGCAGAAATGGTTTTCCCATCTTAGGGAAATTTTCAGTATTTTAGACTTTTCTGTCCCTTATCAGCCAAAAATTCAACCTATGGAGAAATGAAAATCTCAGACATTACATATTGAACAGAAGTCCCTAAATTATGCAGCCTAACAGGCAGAAGGAGTTACTGTAAGGTCTTTGTTTAGATCTTTGTTCCACAATTAAGAATTTTTTAGTGACTGTAAATAAAATCCTTGTAGTTGCTTATGTACTACATTTTTCCTTCTCTTGGTTTAATTTTGAGAGTGTTAAATATGTATTACTAAGTAATTGAAATGTCATAGTCCTAGATTAAACTCCTCTATGAATTAAACTCCTCTGTAGCAGGAATGAAATAAAAGGCTTTTGCTCCTGGTTAGAAGAACCCAGTGTGAATGTTTTATAGCAGCAGCAAAGCCAGAATTACAGGTTAGGCTCCCAATCTGTGTGCATGACTAACACCAGGAAAACAGAAACAGTTTGAACTTTCAGAAGCTCAAGCCAAGAAATAATGAGGTAAATGTAACTTATTTTAGATCCAGTGTTCTCCTGGAAGGAAGCAGCTCCTGCTAAAACCATGGGCTGTGATGGCTTAGGGCTGGGGGTGCATCCCAGGGATGATGCCTGGACCCTGTGTGGATCTGACGTTTTCATTCCAGATATCCTGTGGTACTTGATTTGGTGGGACTGGCCAAGGCTTGCATCAAAGCAGCAAAAGTTGTGCAATCACCTCTCTCTTTCTTGCTGTAAGTGATTTAGGAGCTCATACCCACAACCATCACTGCCCTGCCAATGGTTATACTGCACTGCAGGGTCAGAGTTCTGGCAAATGTTCATTTGGTATAGGGAAAGAAACCCCACACAAATACCTGTTTGTGACTGTGCATCAAGTCCCCTGCACAAAGGCTGCCCAGAGGCCAGGCTCAGGTGAGTGTTCTACAGCAGCAGTGGGGTGTTCAAGACCAGCCCTCCCCATTTCTGCCAGCTCTGGTTCAGAGCCAACAGTGAGAGGGAAGCAGTCAGGAGTGGAAGCTAAGGAACAGCCTCCTCCAGAATTTTCTGTGCCTCAGATGACCCCAGGAAAAACAAGAGGGCTACTTATTTAGTACGGGAGGGAAATGCCCTCTTCAGCACGAAGGCAGCGTGCTTGACCTTTCTTTCTGTGTGTCCCAGCATGCAGAACACCAGTGACCTTCATGAGAGTGGGGAGGAACACATCACTGCTGAATTTTGGGGAGAACAGGGCACACCTGTCACTGTCAGGCTGGGGCAACTGGGAGCCTATCACCACCTTCAGCTCTGCAGTAGGATCCTCCATCCAAGCTTGTGACTGGGCAGGAGTTGGTGGTTATAGGAAGAAGCAGCAAAAATGCTTGCTGCTGTGCTGATTTGATTTTAAACTTTCACCCATAGGAATGCTGAGTCAAAGCTGCCTCGCTCCTCACATGGGCCAAAACCACCCTGCGGGGTTTGATGGAGAGGTGCTGTTCTCAGCTGGCTTCTGCTTCATTTCCTCCTCAGCCTCTCAACCAGCTTCATGATATGCCAGCAAGTACAATTTTCCATTTCCTTCCTCAGCTAATTTTGAAAGGGACAATAAATAACCAGAGGAGTCCTTTATAAGCAGATATGAAGTACTCACATCTGCAACATGTTGCTAAACTTACACAGTAATTTGTTGTCAGAATATCTATTGGTATGAGCAGCACTTGGACAGGACTGTGCTACAGAATGTCTCACTTCTTCAAGGTTTCGTCTGCAGCAGTGTCCTTCCATTCTTCCTCCTGGAGGTGATTCTCTTGAGCTGGAGCTGATCAGGAAATGAACAGAAAAAAAACCCCAAACAGACTCATTTTATGTGAAAAGAACAAACCAAAGGTTGAGATTCTTAACCGAGAGAGGGAGATTTAAGAATCTTTTAAATACACCTTTTTATAACAGCTGGCTCTGAAATGACCAATAAATATCCTCTTTCCACAGCTGAAAAGGCAGCACAAAGGCGCAGTGGCTCAATCCCCAGTGCTGCCGGGAAGCCGGAGCCCCATCCCGCACCGAGCCCCATCCCCGGCCCCTGATGTTCCACACGGGCTGAACCCCGAAACAGCGCTGAAGGACGCTGAAGAGGGAAGGAAAGGCCATGCTGGCGGGGGGAAGCGGGGCCGGGAGAGCAGCCGGGACTGCGCGGCTGCTGCCGCGTCCCCAGAGGGTGGCGCTGGGGCCCCGCCGTGTGCAGCCGGCAGCGATGAGCGACGGACGTGCCGATATCGCCGGCAGTACCTTGGCTCCGGGCCGGTGACACCGGGCAGAGAGGGGCTCCGCGGGATGGGCGCTGCCCCGTGGTGTCCGCAGAGCCCTTAAGTCATACTAGGCGGCTGCGGGGGACTCCACAGAGCCTGGCTCCCCTCGACTGAGCTGCACAGTGAAGCCCCGGTATCAAATCCCGCTGGAGGCTCTGGGGCCATGTAGCGGGTTTGGTTCGAAACCGGGCGGAAACACCAAAAATGTAGTGGTCTAGTTCGCATTTCTTACTTTCTGTGAGATAGGAGATTTTGGAGGAATGCAAAGCAGGTTCAAACTTAAAGAATATGAAAAAGTTTATTATTAACAGAATTAAGAATAAAAAGAAATAATAAGAAATTAAAACAAAACCTCCTTTTTTTCCAGCACGCCCCCCATCCAACTCACACAAAGGGTAACAAAGGATGATTCTTGGTCAGCTTTACAGTTCTTAAAAGTCTCTCTACTATTTGAGGAAATAGAGGTCTCTTTTCCTTTTTGCGGTTCCCAAACTGCATCAGCAACAGCGTGTCCGAAAATCTGCCACCGTAAAAAATCTCTCTCCCATGGAAAGAAATCGCAGTCTCTTCCATACTATCCATGGGCCACACATGGGGTATTCTCATTTAAGGATAGATAAATTCCAGCCTGAAAACAACAGCTCTCTTCTTCACAGAAATTTTAAAAGTCTCTCACAACCTCTCACAGCTCCTGGGTAACCTGGCGTAGTCACCTTTGTTTCTCTCACAGGCTGCACACAGAATTCTCTTCCCCCCATGTCTTTATATGGATTAAAGAGAAAACCAGTTTGTGATAGCACAGTCTTTACCATGGTCTGCAAAAAGCAGTTTTAAGCTACACGCAGAAAAGCGCGACTCCGACCTCTTTTCCCTGCCGCCATCTTCAGCTTCACTCACTTTCTCTTCCTCTCTGACCTTGAAGACACCATGATGATGAATAGTCTTCCTTGTTTGGGCTTTACGATGGAGAAAGCCTCTCTCCCTTTATGCTGCTGGTTACTCGATGTTGTTCTGCAGTTCAACATAGGCTGAGTTGGTTGCAGAAAGTTCTATCAGCTCCCTCTGGGTCTGTGTGGGCCACGTGGGGAGGGGGGGGGTCCTTAGCAGCCGCTCTGGGAGGTCTCAGCCATGCAGCAGTTTATGGCTGTTCCTCAGCTGCCCACGGCTCTGAGGGGCTCTCCCACAGGCACCCGGGGCCAGTGCCCAGGCACCCGGGGAGGGGAGGCCCGGGGCCACTCCAAAGAACGGAGCCTGGTGCCCATATTCCGCCCCCTCCCCGCGGGAAGGCTCAAACTGAAAGGGGAATTTCCTGTGTCTCCACAGGGCTTTAATATGTAAATTTTAATAAGTGCTACTGGTTGAAAGATCTGTCCATCAACTCAGGTTCAACCCACGACAGGCCACTATTTCCCCTGAGTCAACACGGGTTTGATACTCCAAGGGGAAAGGCACCATGTCTTGCCACTGTATCCAACAACTATAGCCATCCTTAGGGGAAAATGAATCATGCCCCTTCTCTGAAAGTGTTCAAGGCCAGTTTGGATGGGCCTTTGAGCAACCTGGTCTTGTGGGAGGTGCCCATGGCAGGCAGATTGGAACTCGATGGTCCTTAAGGACCCTTCCAGCTCAAAGCATTCTGTGATTCTACATCTCCATTCAGGGACTGGCAAAGGAATCAATTTAAAGCTATTTATTTGCCTCCGCATGAGAGCTGAGCTTAAGCATGCTCACTCCCTTGGGACCTTTCCACTTGCTTGTCTTTGCAGCAGTTCTCAGGGGTTGTTTTGATCTTCTCTGCAAGAAATAAGACTCTGGTGGCTTTTCCTAGCTCTTTTCCAACAGTTTGGTTCTTGGTACTATTCGAAATACTGGATACAGCACGTCTGCAATAAAGCAAGCTGAGATCTGCCCTGTGCCTGGTTGACTTGGCTGGTCTCTTTCCTAACTGAAAAATGCAGAAAGCCCCCAGGCTCTCCTGCACAGATATTTCACAAAGGCTGAGAGGCAAAATCAATTTAAAGTGGATTAACTCTTATGAGTGTACCTTTGTTTTCTTGAATATCACAGGGCAATTTAAATAGATTAAGTCCTGAGAGTTTAGCTCTGTATCCTGAATACCATGGAATTAAGGAAATCATGTTTTATAATATCTCTGGGAAGGACACTGGTTCATCACACAAAGCAGAGGTCTAGTTCAGGCCAGTGTCTATTGGAAAGAGCTTGCTGTGTTGCTTAGGTTGATGTCTGGTACTTATCTCCCCTCACCATGTCTTAAAGCAGAGAGAACAACCCCATTCCTCAGGCAGCAGTGAGAGGACATTCTGGTATAATAGGAAAGCACTATTGTTTCTGGGGAAATGACTTGGACAAACATACTGCTGTGGGGAAATAGGTGCAGTTTGGTGCAATGGAAACAGATCCCCCCTTCTTTGGTGCTGTGGCAGGGCAACCCCTGGGTAGCAGGGGCAGGAGGGTGTCTGGTACTGGGTGCTGTGCTGAGGATGGCACCCATTGCTCATCTCCCCCTCCTGCCTCTGGAGTTTGGGGGTTTCCACAGTGCCACAGCACACGGCAGTGCTGCAGGGGACCGAGCATGTGTGAATGCAAGGGTCACTCTGCAGGCAGGGGGATGTCTGCTGCTAGACCCCTGCAGTCCTGCTGCCTCCAGAGCCAAAGCAGTATATGGCCCCCAAGCATTTGTCACACAGGCTGCTGGAGTTTTGTGTGAATACCTGATTTGGAAGGCAGTTTGCAAAGCCATGGAGACCTGTCCCTCCCTGGCACACTGCTTGCAGGGTGATGCTGGCACCAGGAGATTGGGCACAGCTGCAGCCCATGGAGCAATGTTCCAGCTGTGCCATTTGGCAGATAACCCTGCCTATGCTGGCCTGGATCTGCAGCTGCTGCAGGCAGGAACCCAGTTTTCACACTGGCAACTCCCTCTGGCCATTGGGGCCGCCACCTCCAATAGGGTCCTGCTCACTCAGTGCTTGCAAACACAAGACAGGATCTTCCTGTCTTGCAGATTTAAATTCCTAATTTGTTTTTACAACAGCCAAATGAGCAGGTGACTCTACCAAGGCCATAAAGAAAGACTTGCCCATTCTGTTTCAAGTATATATCCCAGACAGAAAAGCTCCATGCATGCAGCACAAAGAAATATGTCAAGGAACAAAGGAAAACAGTTTAAGAGATAATATCTGTGCATAAAAAGCCCAATGAGTAACTGCTAGTATAAATTTTGAAATAAAGGAGCCAGATCCTTACTGGAGGAGCCACAGCTGGATGTGCAGGGGGCAGCTCCCCAGGACATCAGCACCCAGAAAGATTCTCTTAGGGCTCAGAAACACCATCTGGACACTGAGCACCTGTAGTTTGCAGTGCTATCCAGCAGTAAGTGTGATGCACCCTGCCAGCTTGCAGGAAAAGCAAATATTGACATTTTGGAGAAACTTGTAAATAGCATCTTGGATAAAACTTTATTTAAGCAGACAGGACCTTTATGCTCACAAGCAATGTGGAATCCAGTAAAGACCAAATGTCAGACTGTAGCCTTTAAAGAGCAAGGCAAATGACCACAGTAAAGGACACATTACAATAAGTAAGTCTGAAATCAGCAGCAGCCTTCAGAGCACTTGGAGGAAATAGAAGCTCATCCAGTACCGACATCTCCCCCCGCCCCATGGTGTGAGGTGCAAGATGTGCAGCAGAAGCCAGTTTAGATGTTCATGCTGTTATTAGCAGCCTTGAACCAAAGGTAGAAGATTCCTCTTCATTCTCCAGTCCGTGATGGTGCTGTCACAGTGTTGCCTCACAGCACTGTGAGGCAACTGCATCTGGGGCATTTCCCATTGAGCTGCTCCAAGGCAGAAAAGCAGTGTTCCCTCAGGAGCAGAACCATGCAGCTCACGTGCCAGCACCCCAACGCTGAACACAGCAATGTATCCCCCAGCACTGGCTAAGAAAGGCAGGCACTCACCTACCCAAGGGGGCTCTGAGCTGGAAGGAGCCTCTCCTTGTGAAACAGGCATTGCAGTGCATACTCTAAATAAAAGGGGGCAAGGTGGAGCATGGCATCAAGGCCTTGGCGTCCTTTGTGCCTGGGTGATGCAGTCCTGGCTGGATGCACTGGCAGGGCAGGGAAGTGCACTCCATGCTTTGCCAGCCGTTCACTTGAGCCTCTAGCTAGCACTAAAAATAGTTCACTTTCATCAGCCTCAAGTTCATCACCAGAAGAGAGCAAGCAGATTTAATTCATTTGAACACAGCTTTGTCTAGTCTTCAAGGGGAAGATGTGAGGCTGGCCTTTGCATTTATTATTTATCCAAGATGGAAACCTTTGGGGTGCAGTGGCAGGGCCAGGTGGGGACTTCTGATGGCAACTGTGACAATCTGTCCTTTTTCCTGCTAATGAGGGTCAGGCCAGATCCAGTCCTGTCTGTGTCAGCAGTTCTGCTGAACCAAGGGGTTACACCAGTGTTCAAATTACTTCCCGTTAGTTAAAAACTGAATAAAGGAAGCTTGGTGAGGCTTAAAGCCCATGCAAAACCCTGCACAGCACAGGGAACTGTCTACACTACAGGTAGAAGTGATTGTTCACCTCCATATAGGTGATGGTCAGAGACTTTCACAGGGGGTGGCTGTCCCAGAGCTATGGTCTCAGCTGAAAGCATAGGTCAGTCAGTGTTTTGAAGCATTTAACTCGGGTGCTGGGAAAAGCAGCCTGTCATGAAACACAGTGTTCATACTCTTGTTGGATGCATCTGACCCTCAGCAGATTGAAATTCAAGCTCCAGTGTCATCTCAGCCGCTTACATTTGATTTACTCCTTGGCCAGGAATGATTTATGTATTACTGCCTATTGCAGTTCATTAAATCTAAATAACAACCATCTTGCTTCAGTCTGAGGGCTCATCCAATCTTTTATGCTGATGTAGTCTGACACAAAGTCAGTCAGGAATGTGAAACTATGGCAATATTTGCTTTGAGCCCACTAATGTGAAGTGTTCTGGCATGGAACTGTGCCTGGCTGCCGAGCCCAGGGCTCTCTGGTGCAGCAGTGCCGTGCTGGGCACAGGCACCCCTGGTACAGCACCATGGCCCTAATCAAGGGGAACATCAGGGCTCTGGCGCAGGGACTGGCTGCTGCTCTAATGCAGATAACACCACAGTCCTGGCTCCGAGGAGGCTATTGTGGGGAAATGCTAATGGGACTTTTCCTGCTTATTTGCTGTAGACCGATACCAGCAACAAGAAACCACAAATTATACCTGGCTGTAGAAAGACAAAGGCAGCTCTGTAGGGTGACTTCAGGAATCACGGAACATGACCCACAGATTTTCTGTAATGTAACAGCATACAAAGGCACCCATACCCTCTTCCACATGTCCTTCCAAATATCCTGGTGAGCTGACACCCATCTGTCCCCAATGCCACCATACTCTGGGCCTCACTGTCCATCAGCAAAGCTCAAGTCCCAGTTTGTAGGTTCAGCCTGAACAGCCTCACGGCAGCTGAGAGCTGACTCAGGGCATGAAGCTTGGGCAGCTCTTTGCTCAGCAAAGCTCAGCAGTGATGGGGACAGGTCACTGGGCATGTGCTTTTGTTAAATGTAAAATTAAAGAAAAAGAAAGAGTAAACTGGAAAATGGCAAAACTTTTCAGCACTGCTCTGGGACAGAAATGGTGACTTCCCAGGGCTTGCTCAAAATGATGTTGCACCATCTTCCCACGTATGTGTAGATTTGTTTTGTACTCTTGCAATTGCACATTTTAAGAGCAAGTAAAAAACTCAACATGATTGAAAGAAACCAAACCAAACTAATCCTGTCTGGCAGCTTGGAAGCTGCTGCTCTGGAGGGGAATGACTTGTCTTTATCTACAGAGCAACAGCTTGCCCTGGCCCTAGGGATTATAGAAGCTCTGGTGATGCTCAGGGTGAATTAATCTACCCTTCTGGGTGGGAGGTGGGGTGTATGTGTGTGTGTGCGTGTCCCGAAGTGCACCAGGAGAGGGTCAGCCCTGGTGGTTGGAGCTTTCCTCCCACTTCGGCTCCTTGTACATTGCTGTGCCACTCCCTGCAAGGTTCTCAGGTACCAGCAGCTCTGGCATCCTTTTTTCCCCACCCACAGCAAGAAGCAGACCTGGCCTTAGACCACAGCCATGTCAGGGGACTGGCGTCTACCCTACGGGGCTTGGGGCATGAAAAACCCCAAACACCCAGCATCCAGGAGCAGCAGATGGAATTGCTGCAGGGAGCATACTGGTGCCTGAACCCTCCCTTTCCCAGGGGTAACACTAGAGCTGATAAAAGACAATTTCACATACATTCTGCAGTTTACATAGTGATTAGCTTCTATGCTAATTCTCAGGGGGAGGTAGCTGAATTATAATTGGATATATGACGTAGCAACTCCTCAGAAGCCTTTTCTGAACCAGATGAGTATCTTGATTACGCTGTCTGCATTTCTAGCCAAATGTTTGTTGAACAAGGCGTATTTGTTATCTAGATCCAATGCACTCCCTCCTGCTGCGGGTGCTGAGGCAGCAGCTCTGAGCGCTGGGAGAAGCCAGGGAAGTGCAGGTGGGTGCAGGAGCGACTCGGCAGCCCCAGGCGTGCTGCTTGCGGGCACAGGGAATGCCCTGGGAAACACACAGGCACAGCTCTGCTCCCTGATCCTGGCCACAAGCATTGGGGTTTGAAACATGGACAGCTGTTTGGGTTTTTTTAAAATGTGTTTTTCTAAAAATCCTACACAATACTGTGGGAGTTTTAATTCACGTTTTTCTGCTAAGTTTTTCAGGTAATGGAATTACTATTTTTTTAAAACCATGTACAATTTCAATCAACCTTTGCATGTATTCTGAAGGGAGAAATGTAAGAAAAAGAGGAAGGGGAAGATTTGAGGTTACTCTCCCAGCAGCTGCAGAGCTGTTGGGCCAGTAAGTGATGCTGGGGGCACAACTTGCAAGCAGGCACAAAGCAAGGGCGGGCTGGGAACATCCCCCTATATCTCCTGGCCTGAATTGTCTTCCTTCAGGCCCAGAGGGACCTGGAAGATCACTCTAGACAACTCATCCCTATCCAGAGGAGACACCTCTCAAAACAAAACCCATTGAAGGCGGTGGCGGCTGCGCTGAAAGCACAGCTCTGTCTCCCAGAGCTTCTGGGGCAGCATCTCATTGCAATCAGGGAGAGATTAACGTGGGATGGAGCACTGAGCTGCGGTGTGGAACAGCAGAAGCCCTTTCAAAGTGCTGGTTTACATTATAAAAGCTTTAAGCACCAACGAAAACAGGGAGGGATAAAAATAGCACAGTGTGTGTGTGTAACACATTGTGGCACATCTGGTTAACAAGTCACTTTTAGGACAGACTTTTTTTTTTTTTTTTTTTTTTTTTTTTAAGGAGTGGGACCTCTAATGTTTGTGAATCCTTTGCAGACAGGCTAATAGCAAGGGAAAAAATTAGAAAATCATCTGAATACAAGTGGGCACAAGGAACTCTATATATGCTACAAATGCATGTATTTTGGCACTGGAGATTTAAGGGGACTGCATCCACATCTGATTTCCAAAGAATTACTAAGTACTTATTTTTGTCAGCCAATTCTCCTTAGGGAATCGTTAAAGGAAAAACATCCAAGGGGCAGCAAAGCAGTACCTCAACAAACTCCTGAAAAGACAAGGTGTGATTTCAAAGTTAGAGGAAACATTTCAAAAGGCACAGTAAATACCTGCCAAGTGCTCAGATATGTCTGGATTTCCACCAGCCTCTTCTCCCTTTGCTCCCTTGGGGATCCCTCCGCAGCAAGGGGGTTCACACCGACAAGGGGGCTGGGATATGTCCAACCCGTTGTGGCCACACAGAAGGAGACCTGCAACGAAGGCAGAGCTGGGTGTGACCTGACCGGTGCTGGCTCTGATTTCCCCAACATTTAGAGGCTTTAAATGGTTTGTTATCACTGGGCTCTCAGAGGTGTCAGCACGTTTAGTGCTGAAAGTGGGACGGATGTCCCCAAAGACATGGATTCCTTTTGCTTAAATAAACAGAATAAAGACCATCTGGCTGAGGGATTGCAGGGGAGCAATCCAGCAGAGGAAACAAAAGTGAGGTGGTAACGTTAGTGACAGCTTTTGAGCAGAAAGGCCTCGAAGGTTGTGTCTTTGTCCTAATTTTACACTATTGGTTTCATACCTTTCCTTGTATCCTGAGGAGTGTTATTACAAGATATAAATAGCTGTGGCTGAGAGCAGAGCAATAGTTTTGTCTCTTCTGCAGCAGAGACAATAGTTACGGAGCATTACGCAAGCAAAAACCAAACCACTTGAAATAATAAGCAGAACTGATGAGTTTCATTCATGCTCGTAAACACAATTACATTCTGTGATGGTACCTGTACTTTCAAATGAATCTCAGTCTAAAGCTGATGGGGATGAGAAGGGACCACTCTTCCCTGAAGTTCCCATGAGACCTGCGCAGATGCTCAAAGCAGCAGAGCCCAGTCCCTGCAATGCTCCATTTTCCTCAAAGTGGGGCAAATGCTTTGAACAAAGATGTGAAATATGAGCGCAACTCGAAGCACTTCAAATTAATACAACCCTCCAGTGTGGATGGAGCTCAGCACTGCTGGATGGCTGCAGGGCAGGAGCATGTTAGTGCCTGTGGCCATTGGCTTAGCCATGCCTGAGATGAATAGGACAGAGAGAGCAGAGATCAAAGCATATTCCAGGTCAGAATCTCAAGGCTGACACACTACATCCTGTTTCTGACTGCATTTTCCTCCATAGCCTTCTCCCTGCTTCTGTTGGCCACATCTGTCCTACTGGTTGGACTGTGCACTTTTAACTCCATTTTCTTTTAGAAATTGCAAGGAATTCCTGTTTGAGACCATAGCCCCAAAAGCTGAAGCTGAAGCTGTAGCACAGAAATGAAAAGCTTTTGAAGAAATAATTTTTTAAATGTCCTTTTACAGGCTAAGGTTGTAGAAGTAGCAGCAGCAAGAATCAGCAATGTCCATGGTGGAGGCCTCAGCATAGTCTGTAAAGTTTCTTGATGATATGCCAGCAACTGGAAAAATGGTTCCTGTTCTAACAGTGAAGCAAGACACACTGAGCAAGTTTTTCTCTTTAATATAAAGTTTCTTTTTATAGTGTTATGACCTTCTTTAAACCAGGAAACTCTCTGAAAGAACAGGAAAACCAGAAAAATGGCTAGAAAATGTTTTGCAGTGGCACTGCGGGACCTGTGGTGTTTCGAGAATGGAAGTGGGACAAGTTTCATGAAGACACAGCTTCTTGTGTGACATTGATAGAGCTGGAAGAAGCAACACACTTTGCACAGGCAACCCACAGCTCAAGTCTAAAAGATCAGATATAGTCTACAAATGCAAATGGAGAAGAATTGTGCTGGGCTAGCTGATGGTGATGGGCAGTAGAACTGTCTGGAACAGGAGAGGTCAGTCCCCACGGAGCAGCAGTCCTGTGTGGCAAGAGATGTGACAGGGCAGCTCTGTTGCACTGCCATGTTGCACCCACACTCACTCACAATTTCACATGGACAAGTAATACAAACAAAGGCTGGTCAGAGGGCCACATCCCTGCTCTGCAGATGGTTTCAAAGCTTTGGGAAAAAACTTCAACCTTTTCCGTAGGGAAATGTGACTGTTCCTCCCATGCCATGAGCAGAGCTGCCAAAGCCCTTCCTCCTCCTCCTCCTCACCTGCTGTCGCACGCAGCTGGGAGTGCAGGAGAAGGACCCTCTCCTCCTGCTGCAGCTTGAGGGGACAGGGATGGAGCAGGGACAGATGTGGAGATGGCAAATACACCTTGTGGGAAGCAGCTTCTGCAAAGCCCAAATATCCCCTGTTGCTCCTGGTGAGCAGCAGGTTCACATCAGCTGGTAGGTGTGACGGTGACCTCTCAAATACTACAGGAATCTTCTGACAATGGGATACTCTCCTTTCTGAAAACCAAAAGCTAGAGACTATTTTTAACATTTTGATTTCAGAGGTCAGTATATTCAAATATTTATTGGATCTCCACTCTTGCAAGAGTGTGTCTGTTCATTTATAACTGCTTCATATTTCTGACTGTGCTTTTTCTCGTTCTTATGTTGTTCCAGCTAAAACAGCAACTTTTACAATCCTCCTCTGCACATTTTCCATGTTTGTGTTACACAGAGTAACTGAGAACAACAGCACTCATGGTGAGAGCTAAATCACTCCTGGACCAGTGGATGCAGTTGCTGCAGCAGAAGTTTATATTAAATTGCTGCTTGGGAGGGACCAGGTCCTCCACTGATTCCCACAGTCACCGGAACCTCTCATGTATCAGCAAGATGTCAGGGAGGCACCACAAGGCATCCTGGCTGCTCTTGTCCCTGGGGTGCTGCGTGCCCAAAAACCCCAAAGGCAAAGGGATGGGTGAATAAATTACCTCTTTGTTTCTGACACCTACTTGGCAGCACCAGGATGGAGTGACATTGTAAAACTCAGGCTTTCATGTAGATTCAGGTTATACTGCCACAATCCCTTGTTAGACTCAGGGCCTACCTGGAAAACCTTGTCCTCACAGTAATCCTCATTAAAATGTAGGAAATGCATGTGGTCCAGCACTGCCAGCATCAGGCAGTGGTTTAAACACGTGTCACTGGGACAAGGTCCATTTCTCTGTGACTTGCCTGGGAAGTGGTACCAGGGGGCTGGCAGGGTCTCCCAGAGCCATGGATGAAGACAGAGTGGAGAGAGTTGATCAGTTGTTTCAGAGGTGTGGTGGAACATCAACTCTAGAGTGAAACACTGAAATTTCATTTTAATGTCTTTCCACTTAGCTGCAGGCTACAATTCAATTAAAATTCAGAGGCACTGTATTGAAGTGCAATTCCTCACTACCCCTCAGGAGCTGCATAGTAAAAAGCAGGCAGCATCCAGCATAACTGCTGCATTCCTGGGCATCAGCAGCACCATGGGCAAGTAGGAAAGATGCCATGAGGCAGAAGCAGTAATTTTTTTTTTCAGACATCCTGGGTGATAAAGTGGTAGGTACAGTAAAAATTGCTGCTGTCAGAAATGTGCATTTTTAATGCTAAGTCTGCTGATGAAAAAAATAGTCATGGGAAGTACCTCAATGTCTTTTTTTCTCCTGAAAAGCCCATGGTATTTGGGGCCTGCCTCTGGGGTACCACACACAAAGAGTTCATGCAGGGAATATAAAAAAAAAGGATTAAGCAGCTCTGAAATGGTGCCTTGAGACAGAGAAGCTCTGAGGATTGACATGATTTTTCCCATTTGATGAGAATCCTCATTTCAGTTTTTAATAAGCTGACTCTCTGCCAGGAGGAGTCACAGAGAAGGCACAACCCCGCACTGGGACTCATGGGCTGTCCAGGAAATGAAATTGAATATAAAAAATATTACATGTATACTAAAAATAATTTTAAAATATGTTCCAAATTCCTCCCTGGATTAAAAAAAAAAAAAGCAAAACCAAACCCCAACTGCCAAAGTTATTGGCCATCCCTGCATGGCCCAGCATGGCTCTGAGCATCCCAGCAGGATGGAAACTGCACTGTAATGGCTGTTTCTCCCTGGGTTCACATCTGCCCGTGCAAGGAAAATTGACTGTCGTTGGTGTGCCCAGGACATGTGAGTGGAAAGAAACAGCAAGAGCCCCTCTGCCAGATACTGGCAAGTGTGCCAAGGCAGGGAAGGGAGGCAGAGTGCTAAATGGATGTGATACAATACACCCAGATATGACAGTGAATTCAGCATCCTCAGGAAGGCACCCGAGACATCTAGTGGTCCTGCTCAGCTGTGGAATGGCAAAGGACCATTAACTGCATCCTTAATCATGGACTAGACAGGACAGCCTGCAAGGCATAGCCCATGGACTGTGTGCATTGCAACCTCTGCTTCTGAAGGGAAATGGAGTTTTCTTTTCCCCTCTCTGCCCGACCACCTGGATTTGACCTTCCCTAAGGATCTCTCCCTGGCACTGAAGGGATTGCTAGAGAGCAGGTATCTGGGGCATTTGAAAGAAAATGGAGTATCTGCCTCATAAAGCTCCACAAATTCCTGGCTGTGCAGACTCCAGTCATCACATAAAAAACACTGTCACAGAGCCCAGACAACAAAAGCTTCGAGAAAAGACACTCAGGGTTTGCTCCCATGCCTCTGGTTTTACTGGCACAAAGAGGAGTACTCACTGTGCTTGCTTGTCAGACATTCACAACTATTTCCAGGAGCCTTTCAAGGATATTTTGAAAACCCTTTCTGTATAGTTTCATGGAAATAATTTTCAATGATGTGCGGTTTCACTGACACAGACACCCCGTATTATTGTATTGCTTTCGATACTGTCTGGTGTAAGGTTTTGCCTCTATACCCTATGGACAGATGCTCTGTGGAATCTCCAACCCATTCTTCAAGGGCAATGTTTACAGCCATCAGAGCCTGCAGCTGGGGCCAGCAGTAAATTAGGAGTTTTGAAAGCAATTGGTTGGGTTCACCTCTAGTATTTATCCTGCTGCCAAACATCTATAATTTCCCTGCCAATACTGATGACCTGTTATTTACAACCCCCACCTTATGCTAATTCATTTGGTCTCCTTGAAGGGAGGATTACACAGTGCTGAGAACTTCTGCCAAAACATAGAGAATCAAGTTTTATTATTAAAATAGTATGTCCCCACTGCCCCAGCAACAACCAGCAGGGTTTTATCAGCATTGGGGCATAGCCAGGAGAGCTGATGGTGACCCAGGTTTCTGTCAGTATTGATACTCTTTGCTGTGCCCTCTCTTTCTCATACACAGAATTTAGGATGACCTATTGAGGGATACAGCATGTATATGCAGATCCATGAAACTTCTACATGGCATTATGCTGTAAAGAAGATGGACTAGAACTAGTGAAACCATGATACTACACTCAGATTGTTGTTGTTTATGGTCAAATATCCCTCTCTAAATGAAGCCCACCTTGGAAAGCTCCCAAAGAGAGTAAATCTCTGTGGTCAGCATGGACATTCCTGGGCAGACCTTGTACAGTCTGTTCAGGAGCTGGGCTGTGAACCTTTCAAGGAGCCCAGCGTGTTTCTTTTCTAATATGTGTTGTGTTGTGTTCTTGTTTGTGAATTTTACCTTCCTTATGCCATTTACTCAGGATCAGTTGCCTCTGCCCTCCCTGCTGTAACAGGTCTTGGTGTTACCTATTCAGGATGCAGTAGCTGAAATGTTCCCCTGCAGATAAAGTATTGGACTGAACATCTTTGTTTTCTCTCTGCAGTCATTATCCTTGTGCTGCACAGGAAAATAAAGGCACAGACTTACACTGCAGTCATGGCTCAAAACTTGGGATTTATACCCTTGCAGCTCCTGCAGTAAAATACCCTGTAATGAGATAGCTGTTGTCACTGGGTTCTGTTATGCTGTGCACACTGCAGCGTCTCAGTGGTGCAAGCATATTTCACAACAATTTGTTTATCTCTGTAGAAATAAACCATTCACTGTTGTTGCTGCAGTGCTGGTTGGCCTTACTAGATGTGCCTAAATCTGCCTCAAAGCAGATTCCCTTGCCTTCAGGAATATCATGATGAGGCACTAGATTTCATCCTATGACAATGTGAAACTTTGTTTTGAAGCATTGTTTTGGGAAATGGCCACTGGGTAGTCCTGTGTTGTTCTCTTGTCCATATTTTGGCATGGCTCAGAAGGTTTACTAAGATGCTTTACTGGTGGGTGAGCTCAACTGATGAATGGAGTCATTCCACACCACTGACAGTCACTAAATTTGTTCCACTTGGAACCATTGAGCTGCTCTTGCTTGGGGATGGATTTGTTAATGTATTTCCTGACAGCGATCAATAATTTATTTTATATTCATTGTGATCTCTAATTGGGAGTGAACCCTAAAGATAGATTGCTTTGATATAAGAACTATCGACTGCTGCAGAAAGCCCATTTAGCAGCTCACATCGTGGAGAATGAGAGCACACAGTTGCTTTCCCTGCTTTTGTGATGTTAGGGGAGGTCAGAGGCAGCTCTTCTACCAGGACATGGCCAGGTTATGTCACACCCAACTTTGGTCAGATCTTACAACTTTCACATGAGCAGTGCTCCAGAGATCAGCACAAGTGTTTGCAAAAGGCAAACAAAATCCAGCCTTTAATACATTTCTTTTTGTGACAGGAAAAATAATTCACAACAGAACTTCATATCTTGTTTTTATATTGTAATGATAAATGATAACTTATTAAGACAAATTTCACATTTCCTATCTTTACTGCTAATTATAAGGAAACAAAGGTGCACTACTTTCTTCACTACGGGAAGAAATTTGCAGGTGTCAAATCAGCATATGGATTATGCCATGTGCAGTGAACAAACAAGGAGTGCAGTGCTGTACTGCAAGGCTCCATTGCTTCATCAAGAGCCACTGCTTTCCCTATTGCTCCAGGGGGAATTGTACATACAAACCCTCCATCTGGCACAGACCACTTCTGCACCCTGGCTGAACTGTGTTGGCTGAAGCAGTTTCCTCTGCTGGCACTTGTTCTCTGCTCATCCCCACCTGTGGGAAAGAAAGGAAGATGAAAGTGATGTTATTTATCTTGCTGCATTCCTGGCAGTGTTGAACTTCCATTTCCTCTTGGTGATAAGAAAGACCTGTAACATCAGTTTTATGACTTAAAAGTAAGGTGATTTTACTCAAATCGAGAATTATTATTAGTGTTTTAAAATTCCTGTCATGTTCTGAAAGCTGCCCTGCAGTCATATGAAAGGAGTTAGAAACATTTGCCAGCAGGGAACAAAAGCATAAGCGTGCAATGACAAATTGTTTAGCCTGGAGAATACAGTAGTTATCTGCAGTGATTAGTAATTCTGTGCAAAAAGTCTTGTTTCAGTTGTTGCCCAAGCTAGAAGAACAGTGAGAACTTGCAGAAGGCATTGATTAACCCAGCATTTTTGTTGGCTATTGGGACTTGTATATGGTGAATGCAAACATAATTATTTCATGAATCATAAAGTGCCATGCTGGCACTTCAAAGCTCAATGCTGGTACATTCTGCTGTACAGACATTAAAAAAATAAAAGAGAGATTGATGGGAATGATACCAAACACATTATTGTAGTGCATTTTGGAAATGTATAGGGTTGAAAGGACGCATTGTATTTTGCTTTTTTCCTCTGACATTTGTTGGAAGCACTTCTGACTGCACTACTTCACTTTTTGCCTAACAGTGAGAAAGAATTACGTCTGGCTATTTTTTTCCCAGGACTGTAAAAGCTATAAAACAAGCCAAACTTTAGAAAAGTTACTATGTTTACAATGAAGATACAAATCTGACATTAAAAAAACCCAGATAACTGAGACTTTGGACTTGCTGATAATCTATAACTCAGACTTCAAATTCCTACCCCTCTCTGGACTGCCTCAAAATGTATATAGGAAATCAAGATAAAAGCAATGTAGAGAAATAATACAACTAAAATACTGAGTTGCTTCACTCTTCTTTATAAATTTGAATCTCAAAGACAGCAAGCAAGGAAAGACTTTACAGGAAAATTCCTGTATTGAAAATGAAAGCTGTTGTGGAAGAATACCTGAATTACCAAAGAAATGTCTTGACTGAGTCCAGCATAAAGTTCAGGCACAACCTGCAGCCTGCCCTGGCTCCCAAATGGCTCTCTACCTCAGATAAGGAAAAGCACTCTGTGATCTTTCAATAGTGATATTTTATTATAACATATTATAGCATGAAGAAATCTATTTTAAAAATAGCTCTTCCTCTAAATCTGAAATTCTGCTTCGCTGATTTTCGCTGGAGGAAAAACATGATAAACTCCAGAATTACTTCGGAGGAAATGACAAGTTCCACTGCTATTTATTTTTTGAGTGAAATCCTTTGAGGTAAGGGAAGACTTGGGGATGGGACTGGCAGACTGCAGCTGGTAAAGGTTGTTATTTGTCAGTGATTATGTTCCCAAGGAAGGCTTCCAAAACAATTTAGTCAACTGATGATGAGGGAGTCCTTGCTACAAATGGAAATGTTGCATTCATACCCTGCAAGACAAAGTGGGTAAAACATTTTGTGTGTCTGCCATAAGAAGCTATACCCTGGGCAATGGACCTCTGACTGATCCCCACTTCACACTTTTATGCATAGCTGGCATGATACAGAATGTAAAATCCACTGGTATGCCTTGAAAAGAATAAGTCAATCAGCAATCTTAGCATGTATGAGTTTTAAAAATAGCATTAAAATGTCAGTGTTGCTTTTATATCAGCCCTTCATGGCCTCAAACTACAGAGGTTATTGCTGCACTGGACAATATAAGGATGTAAGTGGCGTATTTAGGTCAGATTCTCTCTCTGTAGTTGTTGGGTTAAATTTTAGAACCACTCCAAATCCTTGAGGCATTTAAATCTCTGCCTGCTCTGGATGGCCTCCTTTCTGCCTGAATGCTAGTTACAGACTGTACTCCCTGCAGTCATCTTCTCTGATTTCCCCGTCTTTCCTTCTACTCCCTTCACATTTCATTTGTCTTCCCAAACTCCTAAGATTTGGATCAATTGTAGCCTAAACGTTTTCTGTCTTTTTTTCTCTTCCACATGATGAATTTTCATGCTCAGTGGCCAAAATAACTCCCCCTTCTTACATATTTTAATATTTTAATTATGTCTCTCCAGTGAGATGCTCCATTTACATAGGAAATATTTCTCTGAGAGTAGCAATGATGTTTATGCTGATTTCTTCCCTATTCTGCTGTGAGCTTGCCTGGTAGGCAAGGGCAGGCTGTCCAAGCTGTCTGTGATTCTCTGCTGCCCCAGTAATTGCCATTTCAGTGGTGGGGGACTGTGTGGAGGGCAAAGAGAGACAAAACATTAAGAGAGCAAAGAGAGATGAGGTATTCAAAGTGGTATGAAGAAAAATTAGTCTTTAGGTTGCTGTTTAGCCCTCATTTTTGCATTTGTGAAAATGGCTGTGGATGGTGAAAAAAGGTTGAAAATCAAGGCTTGCATATGCAGGATTTATCGGTATTATAATTTAATTTAAAATGCTTTTGTGTGCCAGCACATACCAGGCAGTTATTTCCTCTTCCAAGCACTGTGAACAACTCTAATATCTGGTACTTCTGTAATGCAAAGGCACTGACTGTGCAAGGAGAGACCTTTCAAATATCTTTTTGACAAAGCTTTAATATATATTTCAGCGTCATTTGTTTTTTGAGGGCTGCCTGCAGCTGTCTAGGGAGGAATGGCTGTGTCTCTGTGCACTTCAGATGGCTCTGATCTGACCAGTGCTAGGGTGGTGAGGAAGGTAATACCCATTCCTCTGCCCTAAAGCAGGAGGCTGGAAGGTGAAATTCCCATTTTTCATGCTGGGCACCAAAAATATCTCATGTTTGCACCTCAGGACAGGGAGAAAGGCTGCCAGGCTGTCTTTCTTGCAGGAAATATCTGAGAAATGGGGAGCCTTTCCTTGCTGATGTTCCTGGAGAGTGGCTGGTGTCTCCTGGGTGCTGTTGGAAGTGGAGATGGACAAAGTTGTAGAGCATGGCTCTGCTGTCTAGGGATTTTTATTTTGATAACCTTCTTGGGGAAATTTCCAATTCACACAGTGGGGAAACACCAAGAATAGGGTGTAGGTACACTCCACTCTGAATGAAGATTTTTTATGAGGCTTCATCAGCCTCAGCAAACATGGTGTATTGCTGCTCAGGTCCCTTTCCCTCTGTTGGAGGCTGGAGCAGTGCTCACAGAGCCACTCCAGATGGTCAGCTGCCGAGCTGTTCTGTCTGCATGTCCCGGCCTTTGGAATGGGATGGCAGCCTGCAGGAACAGCCGTGAGCTCAGGAACTGCCTGTTCTCAGCAGATGTTCCTTTCTACCCCAGCTCCATAGGATTTGCTGAGCATTAGCGTGAGCCAGAGTTGTCAGTGAACTTTGGAAATGCACCGTGTGTGGCTGGAATCGAGCTGTCTTGACGGGGAAAGTCAGCTTTAAAAACACTTAAAATGAATGATTTTTTACCACAAAACATTTTTAGTGTTTGCTGCTTGACAAATATGCACCTCGCCTCCCATTATAGAATGACTTTAATTTTGTGAGGCTGTTATTGTGGCATGAATATGCAGATCTATCCTACACAGAACATTTTCATTATAGAAAAGGTATAAATCCCGAAAGTAACTTTTCTAAATTGCAGAATGAAGAAAGTAAGAGGAAATAAAAAGCATTCATGCAGCAGAGGAGCTCACTTCACATCTGGAAGCATATAGATGCATCTCCACCTGTAGCCCTGCACTTGGAGAAGGGGTCATGGATGCTACAGTCCACTTTGGCTGGCAATGCTGGTTGAAAGAGCTGCAGAAATGCTGCCTTAAACATGTGTGGATACTCACTACATGTGAGCTGCAGCTCCTCACATGCTCAAATCAAGTTCAACAGTAACCTGCAGAACTGCAAATAGTGAATCAGTCTTGTCACAAGCAATTGAAACTTAATAGAGCTTAGTTTCTCCTCTACTCGAGTTCTGTGTTCTGCTTTGTAAGAGATTCTATTGCAATTTATGGCAAATGCTCAGAGTGAATTGTTTTGAGCTCAGGTGGTGGTGGTATATGTTTTCTTTTGAGATAAAATCAAGTTGTATAATTTCTGAACAGGAAGTACTGTTGCTGAATGGATATTGCTCTCTCTGATCTGTAATATCAATGCAAAGTGATTGTGAGGTGGATATAAACCTGCTCTGCCTGAACTGGTAACTGTTCATTTTTTATACTGTTCTTAGATGCTGAAAACATATATTATCACACCAAATTATGTTCAGTATAATTATCAAATTGTATCAGATTTGTCAGCATAAATACTTAGAATGCTGTTTTGAAAGGAACTATTCTGTAAGCAGACTTATACAGGAAATGTTTGTGAATATTGTCTTGCTGTAACATAATACGTAATACATATTATAATTATGTATAAAACTTACTTTGTAAATTGCTTTGTGTTAGTAATTTTGTGTATTTGTCTTGTGCTGTGTTTATACTTTGAGATGCCTGACAGAGAGTCTACAGCAAATTTCAGGTGGATTTCTTGCAGTGAAATACACAACAGGCATCAAAGCTTTGTAGAAAACTACACTTAGAACAAGTTTTTAAATGACAATATAGTATCTTAGCAACCCTAGTACACATATTTTCAAGAACTCCTTAGTGACAAAGCCTAGGTCTGCTGAACAGAGCTTTGCAGCCCTCCCCTGCACAGCTGGGCTCCTGGGGGCTTCCAGATGCATGCTGGAATTTGGTGCTGAGAGGTCCCAGGTATAGACCAGGAAAACTTGCCTGGTTTTCAAGGTGGAACTGTTGGAAGAACATTGGAGCACTATGAGCACTTGATTCATTTGCAAGTCCTTAGTTAAAAAAAAAAAAAAAAAAAGGGACTATTCAACTGTGAAATGACATGGAACCCGGGCTGTAAAAAACCACTTTTGCCAGGTAAATGAGCAAAGAGGATCAGAAGGTTTCTGTGCCATTGGAAGTGTGGGCTTGAACTTGGGCAAGACCCCATGTTAAATGTGCATTAGAGACATTACCCTGCCTTGGGATAAAAAAGAGCAGTAGGAAAAAAGAACAGTATCTGGAGCGGCATGTGTTTTATAGCTACTGTCCATCTAAATGACAAATTTCACTTCCTTTTCTAATGGAAAGAAAGAAGCAAAAAGGTGAAGAACTCGCTGTTGCAACCTTCTTTTTGTAAAATATTGTGACTCAGCACATTCCTAAAGTGGAGTTACTATATTTGTGTAATATCCAGTGTATCACTCTGTCCATGTCTCTTCCCAGCAGAGGTGAATTCCTCCTAAAGTTTTGTAAAGATAAGTCGAGACTGGCACTGGCCCATGGAAGAGGTCATTTTCAAGAACAGGAGTTGGAAAAATATACACAAAAAATGCTTTCTCCTGCAACTAAGATACTGATTTTCCTGTCAGCTTCAGAGTAGAGGTGATTTGGTTCCCTGTGCTTGAATTTGCTTCAGTTGCTCTGTCCCTGACCATGACAAAAAAAAGAGCTTTAAAAGCAAGTGCTGTTGGACATACACAACTCTCAAAGGGTGTGTTATGGTCTCATAGGCTGTTCAACCTTTCCTTTAGGGTTAAAACAATGAGGAGCTGGTCGCACTCTTGGCTGGAAGGTTACCTATGGCTTCATAATTAGTTTTGCATCAAGTTCTGCCCTCAATTACATTGCTAAAATTCCTATAACTTCATTAGGGTTAACTGGGTTTAACTAAGGCCTTATTTGCCCCAAGATTACCTGCAGTCAAAAATTTGCTGAATGTTGGGGGTTCAGTAATTAACGGTGTGTTTATAGGAAACAGTACAGGCAGAATGGCAGAAGAACAGCAGTTCCCAAATCAAAGATGTGGCCACATGAAAAAGAGGAGAGGACTATGAAGAAAATTCAGGGTTAGCATCCTCCAGCGTTATGGGAGCCGGTGAAGCAATTCTGAGCTTTTCAGGAGCAAACACTATGATCAGGAGAGCAGCTTAGGGCTGGCCTTTCACTTGGTAATATTGCTGATCCTAAATGAATCCCATGGAGAACACAAGGAGATGTTTTTGGTATCTATCACTCACATTCCCTAGGTCACAAAGGACTTGGCAAGTAGCCTTCCAGTGTCTGAGAGGGGATGACAAGGAAGCTGAGGAGGGGCTCTTCATCGGGAACTGTAGTGACAGGAAAAGGGGGAACGGCTTCAAACTGAAAGAGAGTAGGTTTAGCTTTGCTATTGGGAAGAAATTATTTACTTTGAGGGTTGTGAGGCACTGGCACAGAGAAGCTGTGGATACCCCATTCCTGGAAATGTCCAAGGCCAGGCTGAATGGGGCTTGGAGCAACCTGGGATAGTGGAAGGCGTCCCTAACCACGGCAAGGGGGTTGGAACTAAATGGTCTTTAAGGTCCCTTCCAACCCAAGCCATTCTGTAAGTTTATGATTGTTGCTGCCTCTTTCTCTCCTCCCTGCTGTTCCAGCAGCTCTCCTGATACACCAAGCTGCTAGAGACAATCCCTGCTGGCAGAGCTCCTACCCCTGTGCACCGTAACCCCGCCCTCTCCCCTCTTTTCCTCCCTCCCTCCCTCCTTCCATCCCTCCCTCCTTCCATCCCTCCCTCC
>VZRV01010648.1:0-86442 GCA_013398115.1 Falcunculus frontatus | reverse complement strand
GGGGGGGGACCCCGCTGGTGAGGGAGGGAAGAGGAGGGCCCCCGTTTCAGCGGGTACCCAGCGAGGGTGCTCTGTGGAGGGGCAGAGCCAAAGTGCGCTGTGCCCGGCGGGGCAGGGACGGGTGTCTGGCCGGACGGGGGTCCTGGCTGGGAGTGGGTGGGGACAGAGCGGGGGTGTCCCGGCCGGGGTCGCGGCTGGCGGCGTGTGCGGACCGGGCTGCGGCGCTTGTGCCGCTCGCAAAAAGTGTCTTTAGCGCTCCTTTTCTAGGCTTCATTGTGCAGCCATTGTAATCGTTCTCTTCCTTCCCCCGGCTCCTTCTGCTCGTCAGTGTTTATTATTCCCTGGTCTTTAAATAGGCTGGATGAGGTCTGGGTGCAGATAGGAGTTTTGGGGATTAGTTCTGAGAAGCAGCCATTAAAAAGGGGGACGTAGCTGTAGGTTGTAATTAACTTGCCAGTTTCCTCTTCTCCCTGTTCGCATAAAATTTAGGCCAAGCTCTGTTTTTAGTAGGTACTGTTCAGGACTTTTCGCCTCCATATGAAAAGTGCGGTGTTAACTTAAGAACTCTCAGAGTCTTGGCTCGGCTCCTTTGTATAATTCAGGAGATACAAGGTGCACATCTTTTTCAATTTTCTATGGCAAAGGGCTCTTCAGCTTGGATGTTCTGAGTGTTAATGAAACTGATGCTGTCTTGGACCTGCTGTGAAATCTGCATCAGAAATACTTCCCTTACCCATTTAAATATGCCTCATACATTTGAATAGAATGCCACAGAGGAGTTTTCCTTTTTCTTTCCCCAGTGAGCTACACATGGAGATAATGCTAATGAATAACCTTCAGGGCATTCTTCCCACTTCTCTGATTTCATGGTAGAGCTTGTTCTGCAGTCCTGTTTAATACTAGAATATGCTGCAGAGTGTTGATAGTAAAAAATGTTTGTGTAGTAACTTGGATTAAATGCTATCCTGAGTGTACTTCTTGTAATCTCTTTGATTCTATGATTTTCAGAACTGTGCTTCTAAACACTTTCCTTGACTTTTAAACTTCAAAAAATTGTAGTGAGGTGCCAGCACAAATTACCATGCTGCTCTGCTCCAAAGAAGCAAGACTGCTTCTAGTGAGCCAATGACACTAGGTGTCATAAATGAATTAAAGTGACTTTGCCCCAGCCAGCTTTTTAAAATTATTATTATTAATTTAAATAATTTCTTTTGCTCTTCTGTAAAAGATTCACTCAACTGAAAGTCATCTGAGGCCGTAGTTCAACTGTACCTGATCTGTAGCAGTAATAGTGGCTTGGAGCCTTCTGCAGTTCATGATACCATTGGCACAACTTCTGTGGTATATGAAGCAGATCAGCAAATGTACCCAGCCAGAAGAAAAGGGTTATGCCCGGATTCCCTGATCTAGTTTGCAGTGGAGTCCCCCAGATGACAGCAGAGCATGTCCGTGGAATGATGGTGAGCACTGGGATCATCTCAGGCAGCCTGTGGGGGCAAAGCAGGGAAGGGAGTGTGTGCAGCTGGTATCACTACTGGGGCAGCATGTGAGGCTCAGAGGGGAAGTGAGATGTAGCTGCTGCAGGACGGGTTCTGCTGGCATATGAACTGTCCAGAAGCACAGTGGGATTGGGCATACAAAGTAAAGCCTTGCCTTTTCTCCCTGAATTCCGGGGAGGAAATGGGGCCAGGTTGGATGGGGCATTGAGCAACCTGGTCTAGTGGGAGGTGTCCCTGCCCATGGATCTTTGGATCTTTGGGGTCCATACCACCCATATTGTTTTATGGTTCTATGAATGCTAGTTGCAAGTGTGGCTGTTTCTTTGTTTTGTTTTCCAACAGGCTGAGAAAAATGCTGGAGATCTTAAAAAAAAAATCAAGTTATCTCATGTTGAATGTATCTCAGTGTAATACGAGACTTGTATATGTTTCTTTGACAATGGTGATCGAGCCCAGGTTGTCTGGATCTAAAGGTATAAACTCTGTTGTCTGAAATAAGAGATCATTGAAGTTGCCTCCAGGGCTGTATGTTCTTGGTGTGGTCCAGCTGTTAGAAAGGGATAATTAATCAACACTACAAAGAAAGTGTTGGTAAAGACTCCAAAGGAAGCTGCAGTGTGTTCTGCTGGAAGTGTTTTTGCTAGCACTACTCTATCACCTCCACAAACACCACAAGTAAAGCTGTCAGAAATGTTGGTGTTTTTTATGGTTAAGTTGCTGAAATAGCTGTGATGCCTAGTATATGGCTTTTTTTTTCTTTTTACTCTTTTAGATGATTTGTCTGTGGTGGCAAAACTTACTGTGAAACTGCACCATGGCAAAAATTGTTCAATTATGAAGTGTTTTAAGAACAGCAGCCTCAGAACATATTCAGTGTTTGTCTGTTTCACTGTATCAATAGTGCAAAACTTTTCTAATGGCTCTTAATAGCTTATCAGAGTTGATTTTGACAGCCTGGGGCTGGGTTCACAGGGATGGATGCTTTTATCACAGACCTGGCATAGTGTTTATGGGTGTCAGTGTGAGTGGGAGGTAACAGCTTAAATAGATGGGGCAACATATGTTCTTCTTTCCTTTCAAAGTTCTCTACTTTCAGATTTTTTTAATTCTCACAGCTGTATTACATTGTCAGAATACTGACTGGAAGCATTTTTATGGTTTTCTTTTTAACTATTTGTGATACAACAGGTTTATTAAAATTGTGAGATTAGAGCTTTGTGGATAAATTAAAAACACTGCTGTGGAAGAAACTTTTCTCAGTATATTGGCTATCCCTAAGCAAAGTGTCTTTGAAAAACTATGAAGTAATTAAATTATGTTAGATTGTAGTCTCTGGGAGCAAAGGCATGCTTTCAGTGGGCATTCAGAGGAATTGAAAAATTTTCCGGTTTTATCTGAATTATTTTCATAGAGCTTTGTCTCTGAGGGCTTTACACAGTAAGAGGTGTTTTGGGGTGGAAGTGTGCCTATGCCATGTAGTGCAGACAGCCTATATCCTGTATCAGGGGATTCTGATGAGGGAACCAGGCTGTAAGTGCATTGGGGTGGGAGATACAGGGAATTGGAATGTGTGACTTGGTGCTGGTGACAGAAGTGTTTCGGAAGTGGGTTTGCTGAAGATATCTTTTGGATTTTGAGGTAGTAAGGGATCTGTTTGAACCGAGGAGGAGCTTGCAACCTGCGACAGAATTTAAACCTGACTCATTTAATTGGCCTGTGTATTTCAGAAGACTAATTAAGAAAATTTGGGTGATTTTCCGTGTTCAGTGTCCTGTAATGAATTTGATGTCTTCAATGCCTGTTTAAGGCAAGAAGCTGTTTTCAAGTAAATTTGCTGTACTACTTTTTGAAGAATGCCCTAGCTACTGATTTGTATTATTGATATTTTTGCTTTAAACTTGCTGTAGGAAATATGTAATTTGATTTCTTTTTGTGGAAACAGTGCTTTGTTAATACTAATGACAATGGTCATATGATTCCTTGGGGCTTTTGTTTTACCTTCTTTGTGACTGATGCAGCTGCTTGGTGGTGTGCTCTGTAGTTGTGAAATGTGAGATTTGTTTGAAAATGCCAGCTATTCTGCTTGGTTTCTTTAATGTGAAATATTTAAAATATGAGCAAGCTTATGTACGGGGGAAAGTATGAATGAAAATAGCTTGTGAACAGAAGTTTTGCTTTTAAAGAAGTTCATAGAGCTTTTGCCCTGACTTGTAGTTGCTTAAATTTTGAGGAAAACTTCAGACCTCTCTCCGTTTCCTTATTAAAGAGCATTGATTTTACCAGGTGCCCCATGCCAGCTTGAACTGTCAGATTGCACATTTTGCTCTCCCTTTTTCAAGGGCCCCTTCTCTGGAGGGTGCCCAGACAGTGATGCACATGGAAGGCTACTGACAGAGCAAAACTGCTGCTGTTCTCTATGCAAGTGTGGATGGGACCAGAGCAGAACTGTTTGTCAGTAGGCAAAGCAGCAGGATTATTTACCTGTGATGTCAGACACTTGCTTTGGCTCCTGCCTCCTGGCATATGTACTTGTTTGTCCTGCCTCTCAGAAGTCTCTTTATTTGCCTGAAGTGGGAGGTGTAAGCTGCTTTAGGACAGAGGTCCTGTCTAAGCTGTTCCACCTTGCAAGAAGTAAAACAGTTGGCACAAAGCTTATGGGAATGTGTTGCATGGAGCTCACTGTTAAAACTAGGGATGGGGCGATTTGAGTGCAAGTCCTTGCTCCGAGGACTTCAAAGTATGTGTTTTAACAAATATTGCGGTACTCAGCCACTCATCATGTGAGTCCTGTTATGAATGTAAATTTCCATCTTTACAGGGCAGTGAGGGAACAACTTTGTTCCTTTTTTCTTGGTGAGGAAAATAAACTTATTTTATCAGTCTGTTATTCAGAAATCACAGACCAGAATTTAGCATCATGACAAGTGAAAACCATGGTGCAGAGTAAATGAGCTTAATTTGCACTACAACCATCTGGTCAAGGGCAAATTGTTATGAGGAAGGTGAGGTGCCATGTAATGAAAAATTATGAGTGTGAGTGATAATGATTAAATATTAGAATCTTATAGGTTGAAAAAAGTAAGGATAAATGTGAATTTCAACACATTCATTCCTTTTTCTTGGTTGTTCTTTGGGATCTCCATGTGAGTGATCTGTTCTAGTTTAAGTTGAATGTGTTCCACATGCATTTAATTTAGTATTGTGAGAACTTTGATTCCTTTGAATAACTGACCTTATCTGATAATGCTAATGGAAGGTATCCAGCAGTATGTTAAGACGATGATCTGAAATACCCAGCACATTTTTACTGTACTGGCTTTCTAAAGTTGAAGCTCTGGTTCTGTCATACATGATTGTAGTATGTTTTTTACATTTTAAAATAAATCTGTAAGAAAAAAATACAAAATATTTCTTTTAAATTTCAAACTTCTTCATAATCTTGTTAAGGAGTGAAAATTAAGTAGAAGATTCACACTCAGACAGCAAAATCTGATGCTGGAGGCTTTGGAGACAGTTTGGTGCTGCAGGTACCTCATCAGCTGTGCCTCATGCCATCACATGGATGGTCCTGCCTTGTGCCCTGATTTCCTGCTTCAGCTCCGTTGGCAGAGCTAATGCTTGAGTGATTGCAGGGTGATTTCTTTTATGCTGCTTAGCTCATGGGGAACTTACCCACTCAGTGATGCTTTTATCTGTTTGCTAACTCACCCTGTCACTACACCTTGCTATTGCTCTCATAGGTAGAGGCAGGAATTGTCTGGAGGTGAGTGGAGGGAAAGCAGCATGTCTTCTCCGAGCAGACGAAGCATCAGATGCTGGGGATGAAGCATCAAAATCAGCTCAGCAGGACCAGGGCATTGCTCCCACTTCAAACTAGTCATGTTTCCAGATGCCTTTAAAGAGCTCTCCCTGGGATTGCTGTTCTCCAATTAGCTTTCCATCTGTGAGGAGGCCAAATGATCCATGTAATGCTTAAATTCCTGTTTTCAGGTAAATGTTTATATTAAAACAGAAATTTTACGCTACATTAAGGAAGGGGGAAAACTTTTACTCAGTTCTGGAGGATTCAAACACTGCCCTGCATCCTGCTGACTGCTCTTGAAGGGAGCAAAGAGGGAGAAATGGGTTGCTCTTCTGCCTTGTCAACTTTTGGCTTCTCAGCGCCTGACTCTAAACCAGTTTCAGTGTTACAAAACAGATGGTTCTGGGAAAGTTTATGGCTGCCCACAGACTTTGAATTGAGGAAGTGAGTAGCACATCCGTTATTTAAAGAAAGCTGCAAGTGGCACTAGAATCCTACAGACGTGGGCATGTGTTCTGTATATGTAATTCTTTTTTTTTCAGAAGCTGATTATCCACCATAGTGCCAGAGTTGTAGAAGACCTGTGTTAATAGTTTATGCCTACCACCCCCCTCCCTGATCATCTTTCAGCTCACTGTTAGTAACTTCTTAAGTAGTAGCAACTGCAAGTTATAAAATACATTTGAGGTTATGTTGCTGACACTTATTATCAACTGTATTGCCTGTTTATGTTGGAAGCTTTTAACAGTAACAGTGTTACCAGTTTTGTTCTCTTTAATGTTGAATTTATAATATAGCAGTGATTTTAAGGTTAGAAATTTAATCTGGGCTCTTGTGTTTGCTGTTCTAAGCTTGTTTTTATACAGTGGAATTAAAGTATTTCCACCAGGGTATATGTCCTATGAGAGATACAAACAAAAGACTTTGCAAGCTTACACATTGAAGCTGGAAATTAGGAATTAAACACTTACACTGCAGAGGAATCAGAGGATAAATCTAGATAAGTAAGCAATATTGAATTTACCAGATTGCTTGAGCTGCCTTATGCTGCTCCTTGATGGCTCTGCAAATCTGACCAGTCTCCTGTGGTTGCTCGCACTTGTCATGGAGTGAATGTGCCAGCATTCACTGTCTCTGTTCCTTATTAGGCTTGGGCAGTACCAAACACTGACATCTCTAATGATAAAAGGACTATTGTGGGGAGTTTTGTGATCCAAGTGAGGCTTGGTACCATATTTTACCCCCGAGTCTGAAAATTTTGTCCTTAATGTCCAAACAGAGTTCTTTTGTTTGAAGGATAAGAGTAATGAGATGATCACGTTATCACCTGTCTTGGGGTTGGTGAAAGTGTTGTTAACTCATCACATATCTCAGTGATGTTGGTGGTATCACTTGCTACAAGAGAGCCTGGCCTGTATCTTTGCTAATCTTTTTCATGAATGGTTTAGTACCTTGTCTTAATGTGCATTTTGATATGCGGAGGAGTTTGCTGTGAGGCTCTAAAGGAGCCATGGTACAACATCCCCTAGCACTTAAGCAAGAAGGTAGGGACTCTGAGATTTTGTGTTCCTACTGCAATTCCTTATCTTTTTTTTTGTAGTGTTCTAGCTGGTGTGTCTACCTGATGATAATTAAGAGCCACAGTGATGCACCAAGACGTTGTTATGATAGTGCCTCCCATGTGCAGAACAAAAAGGCAGTTTCTGTTTCCAAATTTTGCTATGCTGCTGTAGTCTTTCTTCCACTGCTTGTTTTTCTGGTGTTTGTGGTGGCAGTGGGTGGGGTTGGGTACAACTGCATAAAGGAACAGTTGTCACTGTTGGTAACATCTTAGTAAGCAAGTAGTCTAACTCCAGCCTGTGGTGGTAGCATTTTTCTCTTTCTTGTAGCCTTAAGGCAATGTGGTGGAGTTTACCAGCATCTCTTGCCTTCCTCCAAGGGCAGGGGTTTGTGTAAGTGCTATTGTAGGTGCTCACATGGCTGTCCTGGCTCATGGAGCTCCAAGTTACGTCTTTTCTGAGAGAAAGGGCTGAGCAGATGTACGCTAGACTTGCCGTCCTCTTAAAATTGATTTCTTCGGTGATAAAGAGTGTGCCAAGAGCCCTGGCTTCTTTTGGGATGACAGCAGGGATTTCTTGTCTGCTGCTGGCTTTCTCTTGCTGTTGGCTATCATTCCTAGTTTGTAGGAGGAGAAAATATTTCAGTAAGGGGGTTATAAACCTTACCTCTGGCAGCTTAGACATTTATGTGAGCTCTTCTGCAGAATGTCAACCAAAATAAGCTGGAGTGGTTTAAACAGCCTAAATAATCATTCTTTGTATTGGTTGATCCTGAGTAAATGGGTTGGAAAGTATTTAAGAGCAGCTCAGCCAGAGCCTTATGGCAGAGAGCAGGGACAAGCAACCAGGGGTGCTGAGCTCTTCCGTGGCACAGCTGTACCTAGAGGAGGAGATCCAAGCTCAACCTAGGGCAGAGGTTCACAAGCTAAATGGCTGCTTGGAGACAGAAATGTGGCTTCTCCCTGCAAATAACCCCGTGATTACACCTGAAATAAGAAAATACCGCTTTGTCATCCTCATGTGGAATGATTGTATTTTCTGGTTAGGCTGTAATGATCTGCTGGTGTGGAGTGAAAGAAGTGATTAAATTTAGACATATTTCATGGGGAGGCAGGGGATGGCAGTGCTGGCACCCTTCTGCTGGTGCTGCCAGGTGCCAGGGCAAGTGGTGTGGGGCTGCTGTGCAGCAGTGTCTTGTCTTCCCCACGTGTGTGTAGAAGAGTCCACATTATGATTGTCACCAGCTCCCACTGCTAGTCCAGATTGTTTATTCATTAGTAAAATTAATTATAGGAGGGAGTTGGGCTGGAAAATGTGAATGTGCAAGATAAGAGGTTGCATGGCAACACTTTACAGTCCCAAACAAGGAGTCAGGAATAAATAATGGCAGAAAAAGAAATGGGAGGAAGAAAAAATGAGTGGGTCAGAGGAGAAAATGCTATCTTTGTATTGACTTTATTGTTTCAGTGCCATCCCAGATGTGCCTAACAAGTCTAGCATTATTTGAGATTTTCATTACCAAGAGCCTTTCACAAGGCCCTGCAGTGTAACACTCATGTGTGTCACTGGAGCAGCCCGACCCGGCTCTGCCACCATGCACGTTGGGCAAAATGTGCTCATAGGGGATGGGGGGGAGCTGGATCTTACTCCCGGTTTTAAAGGGCTTCTTGCCACCAGAAACTACTTTCCAACTTCATGTCTTTCTGGCCTTCTTGACCAAAACAAACTGTGTAAGAGGCTTCCTGATGAATTGCGTGTGTCATTCCTGACACAACGGTATTTTAATTCTGGAACGTGAGTCATTCTGATTGTTGCCATCCATAGCTGTGCATATATAAAAGCAAAATAATTTGACACATTTTAAGGAGGAGCATCAAAAGCTTAATGAAAGAAGACTGCCATAGCTTTTCATCTTCAGGTAAACTCTTTGTTTTGGTTAAGAAGTTTGAATGTCCCATAGGGCTTCTGATCCATTATTATTGGTTAACCTGCATTTTGCTATGTGATTTTGTTGTTAGTATCATTTTATTGTTTTAACTGGATGAATAATTTGATTGGCAAGGGTTTGTAATTGAAAAATACTATTCATTAATTGAATTATAGAAGTGACCCTCACTTAGTGGTGCTAACAGTGTGAGAATGTCGGTTGCCAAGTGCAATATTTTCATTTTTTTCTTTTCTGAGAGGAAATGCAGAGGAAACGAAAGCCAGCAGCATTATTGTCAGCATTTCTTCACTCTGCTTTACATTAAAAAGAATTTTTAAAAATTATTGCCAGTGCAAATGATAGCACTCCTTGTGTTTTGGGGTGACTTCCTGCTGTTTTCCTTTTGAATTGGTTGTGCTATCTTTTCAGCATTAAAAAGAAATGCAGTGCCTCCTTTTAAATCCCTCTATCCCATTGTTCGTAAGATGACTTTTCACTCTAACTTTGTGCTATTTCAACTCTGCTGTGACTGGTGCTCTCTGTGCAAGCCCAGCCAGAGCTTCTTGCTGTGGTAACAGCTGCTGGGGGGAATTTGTGAGAAGAGGGCTTGGCTTGGGATCATGGTGCAAGGTATTACTTCTATTAGGACTTCTGTACCTTCTGTGACTTGTATGCATTTAGTGATTTACATGAGATGGTGGCTATGATTCTGAGACAGTGACTGCCTGAGTAGCTTCAAAGCAAAAACTAGATCTCACTTTTTTTTCTTCTGCACCACTGTTGAAATTGATTTTTATGTGGAGCTGTGATCTTGTGGAATTCTGTATTAAATATTCCATACACATGGAAAAGAGCAGGATGCCACAGATTTTTTAGTGAGTTATGTGAACTTTCTGTTCAGGCAAGAAGCAGGGCTATACAATTTTCCACTCACAGTAGAGACATAGCTCAAAAGGCTGCAGAAGCCAGTAGTTAAACTCTGTTGGAGATGCTCTGCCCTGCAGTTCTTTGAAATAACATCTACAGTGGATAATAGTGTGCAAACTTACGTGACAATTTTTTCTCTTCCCAAACCTTGTTCTAGATGTCAAAATTAACCTGGACTACTTGGGAATGGCGAAACATAGCCCTGGGATCCTGCCATGAACAGTAAGAAAGTTGAGATACTTTGTGTATGCAAATAATACTTTTCTTTTAGCAACTAAACCTCAGTGAAACTGTTCTTGTTCAATTAACACAACCAGGCAGCACATTGTGTAGCTTGGTGTGGAGGTGCTCCCAGCTTTCCGTAAAGAAGCAGTACAGTAGGTCAGAGGGGTGGATCAGCAGGGGAGGATTCTTTGGGAAATTATAGTGGGGATATCTCTGCAGTCAGTATGGCATTGGAGGTGGGAAGCTACTATGGGTGGTGTATTAGGAAATAATTGAGGTGGTAGCTGAAGGATGCTTTCCTGTGATGTGTAATTATATTGTGAGACTCCATTGTTACCCAGTGTATAATTATATCAAGACTCCATTGTCATGGGATATCTTGAGTGCAAATTAGATTGAAATGTGATTAGACAAATTAGTGGAAGAAAAAAAAGTGAATTTTGAAGTGCTCAAGCCTGAATTCCAGATGCAGTTTGTGGGAGGAAGTCCCTAAAACCCTGGCAGAGGGAAGCTGCCAGAAGGCAGTGTTCTTTTGCTGTCACTGCTCCTGAATCAACTGCTGTTAGGCAGGTAGCCTGGCTAATTAGGTCTTCAGTCTGAGCTTTCTTGTCTGACTTTTGTGTGGTGCTTTTCTGATGCGAAACTTGGTGTTTAACAGCGGTTGATTAAACAGTTCGTGTAGCCAAGAAAGCAAGATAGCTTTAAAGATATTCTTGAGTGTTGATCAGAATATTCGGATATTTTTGTGTTGTTGGTAGCCTGAGACTTCCTAGTTTGAAGGATACATAAATATTTATGTATGTACGTGCTCTGTATTCCTTACATAGCCTTTTCCAGATGTTGCAGTGGACATCCTTAAATTAACACATTGAAAATTATTCTGATTAATTTTCCTGGTACAGAATAGATGACTTTAGAGACGGTGTGGATGAGTAACACATTTGTAAAGTGTCAGCAGTGTCTGCTGAAAACTTACACAATTTGTCAGCCTTCACTGGGACAGAAATTAGAAGGCTTTTGTATTGTTACATATAGTAATTTGGATATAGTCCACTGAAAATGTACATCTCTTGAAAACTCCTGCAATCTAAAGTCTTCACAGCAGTGTAAATACTTAACATGCAAATGTTCAAATGAAAAAAATACTTAATTTTCTTTTGTAGGACTCTCTGACCATGCCGTGTTTAATTCTTCCCTGGGAGCAGTTTTTTTCCAAGGGCTTTCAAAAGCTGGTTTATATACTTGAGATGTTAGGCACTGCTAATGTCTTGAAAATATCAGAACTCTTTTTTGATGAACAAACTATAATTCTTAAATTCTTGTAGATTACAGAGCCTTATGTTCTTTATTAGGGAGAGCTAATAAAGACACAGGAAGCTTAGTGCTTTGTACGAAGTAGGGTATGTAACTCAAGCAGATTCTGCTAAGACTGATTGCTTTTGGCTTTCTGAGAAGTTTGTTCAGCTTACCTGAAAAAGATAAATGTATATATTTGTAGAATATTTAATAGCTTTGAAATCTTACCAGAATGCACCTAAAGCTTCAGTTTACTTTTTCTGATCGTGGATTGACTGGGCTAACGATTTAAGCTGTGCTGCTCAGAGGTAAAACAGTCCTTCGTTTTGAACTGTCTTATTTAGCAAATTCACTGTTTGAGAGGTAAGGCAAGAAACTTTGATGTTCGCAGATTTGCTCAGACAAACTATTTTCTTGTAATTTCTTGTGGAGTTGAGAACAAATATCTGTAATGTCAGAGAATAATCACTTATTCATGATGATTAAGAAAGAGGCATTTTAAGGGTGGAAATGATTCTTGGTACAAGTTGGGACATCTAGAATGATCCTGGCATTTTTTGTTCCCTGCCAATCAGTTATCTAAAGGTTGTGTGGCTTCTCTTCTGGCTTTTCTTTCAAGGTGGTTATTGGACCCAAAGAAGCTGGACTGTTACTGTACTACTGTTCAAGATCCTTGTGTTTGGGAGGTTCTTAATGTCCATTTCTAGCATAAGTATCATCAGAAATCCAAATCTCATTTTGCTTTTAAATCTGTTGTGTTAGAAATCATCCATGGGCCACTAACTAAAGCTTAATGATCAACATGTGAAGCACATCTTACTCAGCTCTCATGTCATTTGTGAGGCTTATGATAAGGCAGTGAGCAGTGTGAGCTGTGTTGTGTTCTGGGTACATTTCTGACCTAGTGTGTCCTGAACTTGTCGATTCAGTGTTTGTGCCATTCCAAGGCCTGCTCAAAATAGCTTTAGAAAATAAAGGAAAACTAATGCCTCTAAGTTGATCTTTCACCTTCGCCCATAAGAGCACTGCAAAATCAGTAAGCTTGCTAACAGTGATTGGTGTTGGAAATCACACTGACTAACTTGATCTAGGGGCATTTTTCCCAGGCCTTTACTTGCATCTGTAGATTCTTCTTCTCCCAAGGATGTAGCTTAGGTGAAGCCTCCAGGTAAAGGACATTGCTGATGGAAGTAACAGCATGTGGTAAGGCTTGGAGTTCATGGAAAGTGATTACAAGGTGGCTTGTCACAAGGATACTTGAATGGTAGCAATAAGGAAATACCAAGGATCCAATTTCTTAGTGTTGCAGGTGGTTCTGATACTGTGGTGTGTGATATAGGAGATGGTGCCAAAAGGTTTTACAGCAGAAAATGGGCTTTAACGTTCTGACCTTTTTTGCTTTTACTGCCAGATAATGTATGCTGGCTATTAAGGAGTCACTTGTGAAGACTGGAAGATTTCAGTCTGCTGAAGTATATGTGCATTGTTTTACTAGGAAGCTTCACAGGCTTTTACCTCCTATTTTTATCACTTGTTTCCAGTCTCATGTTAACTGGCCTTTTCATTAACGCTTCCAGAGTACTAGTTGGTGCCTCTAAATCTGTGACATAGACTGTCCAGAATGGAGTTCCTGGCAAATGGAAGCAATCCATGAAGGGTAAGACTCATAAGTTTGTACTGTCAGCACTCTTGGGAGATAATGATTAAAAACCTTCATCCAGTCATAAGCACAGAGATAGAAGCTCACGTTGCCTTTAGGAGAGGGGTGGCATGGAAGCTGGTTTATTGTCTGGACGCAGGCAAACAGCAGGAGTTATTGGGCATTGTCCCTGGCAGGGGCCTGCTCTGCGTGGTGGCTGTAGGAGCAGCAGTAGGAGGACAACAGTATTTTGGGCAGCTGTCACTGCCAGACCATCTGGGTTCTCTGCCCAGCTCTGAACAATGCTTGGAGCTGCAGCTGGGGATGACGAGAGGGTGCAGATGTTTGAGCCAAGGGCAGAAGAGACAGAGCAGTGCTGCTGTCCAGAGAACAGAGCTGATGTGAACCCAGGTGAGTCACTAACCTGTCAGGTCATTGTGGCTCTGGCAGGGAGCTGGCTTGTCTCACACATGCTTTCCTGTGTTTTGGGGCTCTGATCCCTGCTGCATCCTTGTCCCCTCCGTGTGCTAGCATCTTAGACTCACTGTCACTGTGGTGTCATCTGCAGCCTATTCCTTGTCCCCCTCTCTTTGGTCCCAGGCTAGGATTGCTGTGTGTGGAGATGATCTCATTAGGGCTCAAGATAATGGGAGAGAAGTCCATTCATTCCTTAGGACTGGATTATGCTATGCTGTAATTGCTGAAGCTCCCAGTGTTGAGAGTATAATATAAGGGCATCCAACCCAGGTCTGTTAGGCTTAGCACAGCTATTCTATATAACATAGCATTTTCTTCTTGCCTGTGGTGTCATTTTAAACTACAGGTGCTTTACTTAGGTGTGGTTTATACGTGGCGTATTAATGAGTCGATGGGCTTCAGGGAACTGTTTTCTCTTTCTGTGTGAGTGAAATACTACACCAAGAAGCTTGGGTTTTTTTAATACTTGAAATATTACTTAAGACTTCTAAGCTTGTGTGAGCATGCTGAAGCTTGTTTTATTTTGTATTCCTAAAATAGGTTGAATAAAATTTTTATCAAACATATTTTTAAAGTGCACTAATGAAGGCCATTCTGTAACTGCAGTTGACAAGCAAGGTAGCACTGCTTTTGGTGGGTAAGACTTCTTTACAAATACAACTGCAAAATTTCTGTTAGGATAAGACATGTTCTGCTACCTGGAGTTGTATTTTGAGAGTTTGTTGGCTTCCTTTATGACACTGAGTTTTTCAAAATGCAAGACTTTGGCTGACTGAAGCAAATTGGTAGTTTCAGTTGTATTTTCTGTAGTCTGTAATATGGGGTTTCTTTGGTGCCTGGACTAGATTTTTATGGAAAATGTTTAAGTACTTACATACTTCTGGTTTGTGGGTGGAAGTTAGTCAATTATTCTACTTGATAATGATTATCAGGTGATAGTTGATATAGGTTAATGCTCCTCTTGGTTAATGCAACTCTGATGCCTCTTATAAAAACTGGGAGGCTATGCTATTCTCCAGAAATGTGTACAAAGGTCATGCTGAAAACTGCCTACATCAGGCTGGTCTGCATCTGACTTCTAAGATGATAATGCCATTTTTAGGCATATATTCTCTGTATTTAGAGAGAGATTCTCCTATTATTACTTACTTAGAGATTAAAACCATTCTTTTAAGATCGTAGTTTGATGTCAGATTTAATCAGTTGCTGCTGAAAGGGACAGTGCTGCTTCCTTCTCTCTTTGCACAGTGGGTGCCTGGGATTTGTGGCAGCTGCCAGGCTGAGGCAGCCCTGGCTGTGCTGGCACTTCTTGTCCCCTGACAGCTGTTTGCTGTTGGATTGTGCAGCTGGGTAGTTTTGTCCAGCACAAGGTAGGCAAGTGGTAGTTGGGTCAAACTAAGTAACATGGGACTGTGGCCCTCAGTAGTGTTCCCAAGTGAGAATTCAGCCTCTTGCTCCCCTGGATTTCACAAGCACTCTGTTTTTCAGCAGTTGTGTTTTGTTAGTTTTTGATTCAGGTTGTCTGCTGTGCTGGTGGAAGGACTGTGTTGCCACTGTGGTTCAGGCTCAATCCCAGCATCTGCTTTGTGATTTCTGAGAATCATTTAAAAACAACTTGCTGCTGTAGGAATGATGTTTGCTGGGGTCTGGCCTCTGACCTGACGAGTGTTTCTCAAGTTCCCTCGATGCTTATGTTTGCCCCTGAGGATGTGTGGGCTTGTTCATTTAATGGCATACTAGGCTGTGCCCTGCACACTTTGTCACTCCTTGGCATGTCTTGTGTCACTATTTTGCTGTTGTTTCTGAAGAGCTGGCTGTAACTGGTACAAGTGACCTACATAAGCAGTGTGCACTATCAACCCTGAATAATCTACAGCTTCCTGACAGATGAATTACAGGCATAAAGACAAGTTTCACAGGGTATCCACCATGTGAGTTGCATTCAGTGGCATATGGCAATGCATGTAGTGTGTTTGCCTTATGGAGTTGGAATTAGAAATAGTGTAACTTCTCAGGAATGCTCAACAATTTTACATGGGTCTCAACCACACCTCTTTTAAATTGTCTTCCTGTATTCAGGCTGAAGATTGTTAAAACAAATGTAATTGTTTATATAGGAAAATAATCCTTATTCATTAATATATGTACTTCTTTTTGCATTTCTGAAAGAATGATGGCAAAATATAACAGCAGCTACAAGAGCAAACCCTGCAAACCAAAGATCTCAGGACCTTGCACAGTAGTGAGAAATTCAGCCCCCAGCTCCTGGCAGGGTGATGCAAGTTTGTGCTGGAGATCAGATTTGTCCTTTCTGTGGCAGAGGTATAAGCAGAGGTGTGAATTTCTGATATCTATATGCTGGGAATGTAGAATCAACACTGAGGATGATAGAAGCTCTATTGTTAAAGATAAAAGTTAACTAAAATTTTTCTGAGTATGAAAAATTCTATTTTAACATGGAATTTTTTTGATCCCTTCATACTGTTGTGTAATGTATTGGTCTCATTAGAGAAGCCTGTGCAATGCCCACAGGATGGTAAAACAAGGACTGAGACTGCAGCATCCATCCTAATTGCAGTAACCATGTTGCACATCACATAGGACTTCACAAATAATAGAGTAATGATGGTAGGTGATAGCTCAGGTGATGTGGCACTTTGTGAATGCTAGTTTTGTGATGGAGGATGGATAAAACCCATCCTATTTACTCAGCAGACTTCTTTAACAGAGGAAAACCTAAAGTTTATTTGAAACAAAAAGATGTCCTGAGGTGTAGCAACACCAGGAGTTAAGAGCCACTTTATTCTACCAGCTGCTGTAGTATCAGTGGGAAGGAGTAGGCAAGTTAGATGCTGTTAAACAATTCTGTTTGATGCTGTCTCAGTTGTGGCATGTTTAAAGTATTGCAAAGCACACACTGAATTTATAATTCATGCTTACAAATACCATGTGCTATTTCCTTCCACTAAATGTCTAAGTCTGCTTTAGCAAAATAAGGTTTTAGACAGGCTCTTAAATTAGGAGAGCTCGTCTCTATTCTCTGAAGTCAAAATTTTATTTGTCGTGGTACAGAGCACTTGAAGGGGAAAGGATGATTTGCAGAAGCTTTTATTTTCTTTTATATATAAACTGCTACTGTTTTGTGACCTTATCTAAAAATTTGCTTTTGTATCTTAAAAGTATTGACTAAGAAAAAGGAATTTCTTCTTTGGGCTGTGAATTAATAGCAAATCGCTTTAAAGAAATATCCAATGCATACAGCTACTGAGTTTTTATCATTCAGTTATGTTTATAAATGTAAAATATGTAAAAGACCAAAAATCTGAAGTGTGGCTCTTTTCAGGGGTATTGCATAGTTTATATTTTGCAATGTTTGCTAATAAATAAATGTCAGCAATTAGAAATGTTACAACTTTTTCACTGTCCCTTCAAGTGGAGGTATAATTTCACAAGCCAGAATATAGTCTGTAGTCTTTCATTTTGGTTAAAGGCTGTAAGATACCATACTCTTGAGACATAAAAAAATGAACTAGGAGTTTATCAACTGTAGCATTGGATCTTAGAAATGGAAGTCATTAAGATTTTGGCCTCTCCTATACAAATTAATGTGATTACGTCTTGCTTATAAATAATTTGAGCTGTTTCTCTCTAAAAAGGTGGCTTTAATGACTCACAGCTTCCATTTTGTAAATTGTTCATAGGATAGGCAGGCTCAGGAACAACTGGGTTAAACCAAGAGATTATTTGAAAAATCTAGGGCATGTGCTCTCTGTCCACTTGATTAGTTTTCATAATTCATCCTTGTTTCCACAGCAAAGAGCAGCCTAATGCATGCAAACAGGAAGCACTTTTCTTGCTTTTGTGCTCCTTCATCTCTGTAATTTTACCAGAGAAAGTAAGTGAAATGGGGAAACAGATAGACTGTGTGTGGACGTTTGGAACAAATCTTGGTTGGTTTTGTGAAAATCCACAGGATCTGAGAGGCAGGTGCTATTTGGGGATGTCTGTCTGTGACTCTGCTTCAGTTCTTTTCTGTTTGACCACAGGTGCATGAAGAACAGAGGAGATATTTCCGCTCATCAGAGATGATGTGGAGAGACTCTTTGTGAGTAACTGCTGTGTGTTTTATAAAAAGCCCAGAATGCTAATGCGGGAATTAATTTTTTTTTTATTCTCTAACTTAAGAATAACTGTGCCATTTGTCTTACACTTTCATTTGGGTCTGGAAAGCTGTGAGTGTAGAGCCCTTTGTGGGAACCATGGACAAACCTGATTGTTGAAGGAAAGAGCTGGAGGACAGAGCAATGTGTGGTTTCATGAGTGATTAAGCACAATGCTTTACCTGTCTGTAGTGATCGGTCTGCCAAAGGCTTTTACTGTTGATTGCTGAAAGTGTTCTAGACAGCAGTAAAACCCCTGACATGGTGGGTATGGGGAACCTTTAGTAGGGTTAACTTGTTACTTACAGAAGCTTATTCTGCATGTCAGGTTCTTAACACTTTATTGTCCTCGTCCAATTTTGGATTGCAAGTCTGCTATATCTGCCATAAAGATGATGGGAATAGTAGCAGTCAGTAGAAGCTTTCCTGAACGTTTTCAGTTCCTGTCCGCTGGAATAAACAACAGTATTCTGGGATCAAGCAGCTAAACCACACTCCTAAAATATTACAAGAAAGGAAGAACCTCCATGATGGAATATAACTGTACTTAAATAAGTACTTAAAGGATTTGCTTTTGTGGAGGTGAGATCCTTTTTAGAGATCACAGTTAGGTGATGCAATGTCGTATTTTTCAGATGGATTCTATAAAAGTGTTGTGTTTCTAGTGCTGTAGGCTCCTCAGCCAGCTCATTCCTTTGGAGTAATTAGTCCCAGTGTTTCCTTTTTCCTTTGCCAGATTTCCAGTAACAGTTGTGAATTAAAGCAGCGTGTTATTTTAGAATTTTCCATGATAGTCTTTGTGCTTTTTTTTTCATGTAAGTGTAATATGAGTAATGTGGTCTTGAGTGCTTTCTTTTAAACCATAAACTTTGATACTCTGGAGCTGCTGCTTTGTTCTGATGATAATTATCTAGGAGAACGGTGCCTTTGTGGACAACTTCAGTGCTTTTCTTGGCATGGAAGAGCTCAGGTTAGAAGAACTGCTCTTCCCTCAGGCACCTTGATTTCTAAATTTTCCTAAGTTTGTAGCATTAAAGCTACACAATGAAATTTTTTTCTGTGTTCTTTTCTTAAATTGAAGAAAAGTCCCTTTATTGCAATAGACTAGTAATTGCTTCATCTCCTAGGTAGGAACTAGTTTGGGTTCTTACATATGATTTGCCTTTCTTGTTACCTAGATCTAAGAGAAAGGTTAAATGGTTTTTAGGCTTCCCTCTTCCTGGAGCCTTTTGGATATTTTCATAGATACAGTTTTGTGATTTGTTTAGTAACAAGTTAAAAAAAAAAAAAGTCACTACTGCTTAATGTCCTCATTCTGGTTCGGCATCTGCAAATAGTGCCTGATTTGAAAGGCTGTCTTGCTTTCACTCAAGAGAAAATCAGCTTAAAGGTAACACTGGCTTGTAGTCATCTTTCCCTTGGCTTCTTCCAGGCTCTGCTTGCTGGTTCAGGAAGGCCGTGTGAGGATTTTTTTATAACAGTCTCCTGCCCAGATGCTGGATTCTTTATGAAGCAGCAGGAGAAATCCTTGTCCTGATCCAGCTGACTTACCCAGGAGATAGTGTTGATTTGATTTACTCTGTTATGTTGAGGTCACTTATGGACAAAGTCCATGAAGTCTTTGCTGCAGTTGGCTGAATAGCAACGATAATATGCAATATTCTTCATTATTTCATTATTGTTTAAATAAGATCTCTTTAATATTATCTGCTTAACAAAATTGGAACTTGATTTTTTTTTTTTTTTTTGTTAAACACGAAGTTTAGGTATAAATGTTCAAAGTATCCACTATATACCTTGAAGTGTTCTTATGGTGATGCTACAGTTACTGATAATGCATACATTTCTCTTCGAACTTATTTACAGACATTGACTATATTTTAGTGAGGTCATTTGCAGAAGAGACTTCCTGTAAAACAGACAGCAGTTGTTTTGTGGGGCTGGCATTTAATTTGTACAGATGGTTGCTGTTAAGGAGGCTTTAGTTGCATAGCAGTCAGCTTTTCATGGTCTGCAGCCCTGGGCTGGGTCAGGTCGTGCTCTGATACTTGAGTGGATAAGGCTCATAGCCCATGACACCCACCATAAAGAGTGTTTTGGGATTTGCCTACATTAATGCTCCTCTGTGACAGCATTAGTAGCTGCAGTAACAGGTAATATCTATGTAGACAGTTCCATTAGGTCTTATGGCATTATTGCAAGGGTGAGTGTGTGTAAGATAAAATGGGATAAGTTGTGAATTGAATAGAGTTTAGTCTTTGGGGCAGGATGGAGCTGAAGGAACTAGTTCCTTTTCCCAATTCTGCATGTTCATAACCTTGGCTTTAGCCTTTATGTTGTAATATCTTGAGAAGTATTTATCAAGTTTGTGGGCTGTATAAAGGAAATTGCTATTTGCCTGTTGCTGTTGTTCTTTTTGTGGTTATTACTGTGTACTTGATGTGTAGAATTTCTGGTGAAAAATGGAAAAACAGTCCACCTTTTGAATGCTCAAATAGAAGGCTTTAAAGGGCTTGAAATACACACTGCAACCTAGTCCATTAAGTTAAAAAGTAGCTTTGCTAATAAAGAAAAAATGTACAATAAGCTTTTTCATTTTCATGTAGTATTGGCTCCTAAATTAATAAACTTCAGAAATATTAATTCTTAAGTGTAGTGGATAATATTTAACAATCAGTATATAACAGTTCAACCAAAATGCAGTGATGCTCAGCATTCCCTATGCTGATTTTTTTTCTGGACAGGCCGAATGAGGGTACCTTGTTCTACTTGACATCTGCCCATGTCTGAGTGAATCTAATTTGTACAATAGTAAAAGGTACTTGAGGTGTGCCCTTGGTAGTCAGTAGATCAGGGGTGTATGTTGGACTCTGAAGGGACATGCTGTTGGACAAGTTGGACTCTGAAGGGACATGCTGTATCTAAGCTATTCAGTTTCCTCATGAATGGACTAATTAATATGTTCTGCCTTTCCTCTCTGTAACCATATAAAGCTTTATGCTCTTAAAATAATTGTCAGTCAGCAGCTGGTTTCATATCAGGATTATTTTTCAGTTGGTAGTGAGGAGAAGGTGGTATCCAAATGTCACGGTCCTATTGTCTTTGTGGAGACAATACAGGTTTTTCTTTCACTTTCCTGGATTTCTTATGTGCGGCTTTTTTCTTACATGCTTATCTAATCAAACTTTTGTCAGCAGAGTTTATTTCATCACTGTGGATTTATTAAGTGTAGGTGATGATGAATGAGCTTTAATATGCTGAAGTTGTAGCCGCAGGTGACTTATATCAGGGAAAGGCTTTATGAGAGTTGGAAAGCGCAGACGAAATTTAAGTCCTTTAAAGTCCTTTACTGAAGAGATGGGAAATCTGTAAGTTCACAAACATTTTAAGAACACTTCTAAATAAATTGATTAGATGCTTTTGGGCCAGCTAATAAGCTTCATAATAATTTGATTAATTCACATAGATATGTGAATTTAAATTTGGTTAATTATGCAAATCCAGGCATGAAAAAGTTGCTCAGCTGACTTAAAATTCAGAAGAATATTTCATTTAAGACAGTGTTTTAATACACATGCCTCAGCATTGTAAAACTTCTGCTTTCTGCTACTTTATGTTCAGTGCTGTGGTTTAAGGCTGCCCTTGCACAGAGCCCTGACCTAAGGTCATCTGCTGCATGTAGAAATGGTGGAGTTTCAGGTCCCTGCCCCATTTGAGGTGAGGTGTTGGTAGGAAGAGTTTCTGTCCCTACTCTGTCTGAGCTGTTCACTTAGACACAGAGTAGAGGATGGAAGCAGTGTCGTCTTCTAGGTCATTAATATGGACAGAAAAGTTCATTTGGAGCAGATAAACTTTAGAAGTGATGTACAAAGAGAGGAGAGACCTCAGATGACTTGTGGCAGACATAAGCTAGTGGATTAAAGTTTCTGTAAAAGTGTGTTCCAGCTGTGTATTGTTCTACATCTCCCTTAATGTATTAACAGGTCTGCTTTTAAACTTAAGTTACATAAATCTTTATGTAAAATGCCACCCTGTTTGCTTTGAAATGTTACAATGACTTTGGTATTGTCAGACTTGTCCTTCTTGGAGTTCAGTTTAGGAATTGGCCCCTAACTGCCAAGACAGGGATTGAGCCAAGATGCCAGTGTACTTAGGCAGTGAAATAATCTTGTTTAGTTTGGGAACATAGAAGCACAGTTGTGTTCCGGCAAATGTTACGCAGGGGTTGAAATTGATGAATGGTTTTGAGATTATAGCTTAGATTTCATTAAGACTGTAGAAGGGTTTTCCTTTCTCCAAGTAACAGAACAAGAGGTTTATTTTGCTGCTGTACAATGTCTTATTAAAGGTTGCAGTGGCTATGCAGTGAAGCAGTTTGTATTCTGATTTGGTACAGGTGTCCTTCGGAGCTGTTTTGGGAAGTGTTTTAGGCTGGTGAGGGCAAAGCAATAGATCTTTTGGAACTTTACACTCTGCACATTGGTAATGTGTCCTTTGCTGGGCTGCCTCCTACTTGCTAGGGTGTATTTTTCACAAGCCAGGTGTTTACGCTGCTTTAACAGTGCTCTGTGTGCTGTACAAACTAATTTTGCGGTAGAATGGTTTACATAAAACAAGAACTACTTGCACTGATTTTAAATATGGTTTTTTATTATGGAGTTCATTGTAGTGAATCTTACTCTATTAGTCTCACTTTCTTTTTAGTGTATGTGGCTTACCTGAAATTCACTGCTTGTAAATGGCATTTCAGGAAGTCTGAACTGATCCAGCACATGCCTACTATGCCTACAGCTGAATTTTGATGAACTCTTTAGTGCAATATGAAGTGTGTTGTTTTTTTCATTAACAAAGCTTCCTTAAAATTTAGTCTTTGGACAGTTTTGCACAACTTATTAAAAATTGCTTTTGCTTCAGGGAGCCAAACGGAATAGTTTTGTTGTTGATTTTTATTTTTTTCTTTTTGTAATAAGGAATGGTGTCATAGTCTTTTCAATTAAAGAGAAAAATCCATGGGAAATACTTTTAAACATGTTGTCTGATGCCCGATTTAATGCCTGCTCCTAGGAAGCCCTGACTCAACAGATGTTGCATGTGAGTGTTTGCAGCTGGATCAGAATAGCCTCTGATGGGAAGGCCTGAGTCTCTGCTGTTACTGTGCTAGCAGACTGCTCTGCAATCAGCTTGCACCCCTCATCATAGTTTTGGTGGCTTTTGATCAGAGATTACCAGTTTTTTGTACTGCGATTGCAAGAGGCAAAGTGTTACCTTAACAATTGCTGCTTAATTGCACTATGCCTGTGCTGTGCCAGCCTAGAGCTCCCAATTCTTACTATAAGAGCTTGGGGATTGTCTGGGGATCTGTGGAAAATCAACTCAAGTGCCTAAGAAGTGATAGCTGCCATATATCATCACTCTGACTGCTGAGTGCCATGTGCCAATTGTCAGCTTGGTGTTGTTTTGAAGGAGAAATTATTGTTGCTTCTTCTTTTCTGGCACCTTTGTGCATTAGGGGTCCCATGGAAGAGAATATGGAAGTGTTTGTTGGATGCTTTGCCAAAGGTTGATCTAGTTGAGGGCAAAAAGTGTTGCAAAACCATCAAAGCTGAGCCCTGAACAGCATCAGAAAGCAGCTTTTCATGCTGGATGTGGTGAGAGAAGCAGGAGTATTGGATGGATGTGCTGTAGTAAATTAGTGTGGCTGAAGAGACAAGTCAGGAAAACAGTTGAGTAGTTTCAAAGATTAAGAAAAGTGTGGGGCTTGTCGGAAGCCAGAACAGTTTAATTTTGTGAAAGATGGACTTTACCTGACTAGATAACAAGGCAGAAAAGGCTGTATCTTGTAGATGTTGTAGAAAAAGTTTTGGAAAAAGTTGTCTATTTGCCAATAACTCTTCATACATGCAGCACACACTTGTAGAGGATGGCTTTTTCCCCACTTTATCCTAATTGATGACATAAATTGATAAAAGTAATTTAGCAATATAACTGCTTTTGTTTTAAGGCCCTTGCTGGTCAGAATGTGTAAGTTTTTTAGAGAAACAGCACCCTTCATGTTTCCTGTGTCTTCACTTTCATGCCAAGGGACAGGATCCTGCAAACAAAACACTCTTTCTTTACTGCTCCCAGCAAACTGCATGTCCCTAGTGATGTAGTACTGCAGGCAAGATAGAAAGCATAAATGTAGATCTGTCCAAAACTCGAGGTAGCATGTGGATAGAAGAGAAGAAATGAGAAGATTATTTTGATATAAATATTGTCACTTTCACCCAAGGCTTTATAAAATTAAAATGTCTGAAAACCTAGTTCAACTTTTGAATTTCATTTTAATTCTTGATGCTTTGTTGGCACAGAGAACAACTAGTAAAGTTCGGTGATTTTTTTTTTTTTTTCCTTTTTTGTAATACAGAATATTTTCATTGTCTGGAATGCTTTCTGTTGACAAAAATGACTTAATATTGATTTTCATTAGAAAGTAATTTGGTCCTTAACATGTTTTCAAGAGAGACTTTTGATGAAAAAATGAGGTAAGTGTATCCTTGTGAAGGGAACAATTCCCATCTTCTCAACATTTTAGATATTGGAAACTTGTGATTAGATATGATTCTATGTTTTAGAACGTCTCATCTGCTTTGTGGCTTTCTGTGATTTAGGTTTTTTTGAAACCACAGGACTTAATTTCTTATAGAATACAGGAGATGGACTCCATAGATCTACAGCAGTCATTTAATGCAGAGTTGATCACCTTAACCCAACAGAAATTCCAGCAACCTTATTTCAGTGTCTTTTCTTGAAATTAAATCCTCACTTAAAACATAATTGTTCCTTTATAACATGAACATGGAAGCTATAGCATTGTTTATGTTATCTTGTGCTGTACTTTGCACACCCATAATGGTAGTTTGGCTGATCTGGTTAATTTATGTTAGAGTGACTGGGTTCATTCTTTCAAAGAAACAAGAAAAATCATTGTTTTTGTAGTGCAGGCTGTTTCTGTAGAAAATTTTTGAGCTGCATGCTCAAATATCTTGATTAGTTTTCATGCATTTTGCAGTTGAATAGGGACATCATACTTAAATGGAAAAGGTAAGATTAGGGGTCTTAAGTTTACAATGAACTGTGCTGCTGGCACAAAGGTTTCTGACACTACTTTGTAAAGGTATTTTACATCCTGACATCCTGTCAGGATTGATAGTTTTGATTTGGTGTTTGTCTGAGAAAGTGATGGAGATCCATCATGAGCTTTTCCTCACTGCTGTACAAGATGTAACAGCCTGGCTGTGCGTGTTTCAGTATGTTCGTAGGATTTCTTTTCCTTTATAGGTGATTGAAAATATTACTGCAGCAAAAGGCATCATTCATGACTAGGATTTTCTCTAAATGCTATTTAGGACTTCCATGTTTTTCCTTTGGATTGCTAATGGCATTTTAAACCTTTCATTTAACTAGATTAATATAACCGTTTTGAGCATTCATCTTAAGAATAAGTGTTCAATTATTTCTGTTCCAAGGCGTTTATTGACATTAAGCAATCCTTTTTTAGCAAATTTAGACTGAAGAAATCTTAATAAGGTAGTTTCTGTAGTTTCATTGACTGATTTTGTGTACTTTTGTCTCAGTCTAAACAGATAATTAATGGGACAACAGTTTAAATTATTGAAGTTATGTTTTGGCAGTAGCTAAATCAGTCTTGAAGAATGACCAAACTCATCAGTATGCTGCTCTCTGCTTCCGGGGGGATTTTTCCTTACATGTTTGATCCTGGATTAGAATCAACAGATTTTCTGCCATCCCCCTGCCCCCAACAGGCACACAAGTGTCTTTTGTCTGCTGGATGCATTTATGGTGATTGGAGCATGTTCAGTCTCAAGTTTCACTTTTCAGATTGTGTACTGCTGTGTGCACTCTGAGTGCACACAACTTCTTAGCAGTGTTTTGGTCAGTCACATTTCTTCTTAGTGGCTCTTTAATGAATTATGCTGTGAAACTTCGAAGAAAAGAGTTATAAAAGCTTTCCTTAGAGCAGAGTTCTTATTTATGTGTTCTCTCCATCTCTGAAAACTTCCAGTCTCCAGTAATCCCAACCAGTACCTACTCAGTCCTATTTCCTTCAAGTTATTCTTTTGTACTTCATTTTATTTAGCAGTCATCTCTGTGTTAATAGCAGTGATGTTACAAATATTTTCAGTCCTCACTAGGTTCATGATTTTGTCCTTCATTCCCAGGCGTGTGCACTTGAATACTTTAGAAGTCAATTGCCAAATGAAGCCTTTTGAATATATTAATGTAAGAGTTAAAATTAGGAGATAAAGAACTAGAAAAAAATTCAGTGGATGTTTTTTTAGGAGGTGATAAATTTCCTGCCTTATTGGACACTTGTTTTTGTTACATCTGGTCTCAGTATGGTGTGTGTGACAGGGTTTATGCTTGTTAAGGGGGAAGAGTTTTCTTAATTTCAGTGGAAGAATTAACCTCTTCAGTAAAAAGTTTTTCTTCAGTACATGCTTTTAGCTCTCCAAATTACCTTCTTTTAACTAACCACTAAAATGACCTAAGGATTAGTAGAGTCAATACTCACAGCTTTAGTGTTGACTTGCATAAAAAGGAAATATCTGTAATTTTTTTCAAGATTGGCTAGGTAAAAGTAATGTTTTCTTTGTGATAGAATATTTGATAAAAAAGCAAAAGTTCCTCTTCTGTGACTAGAAATTAATATGCAGGCTAAATGAATGTATTGAAACATGACACAGGTGTACTCCTGTTAATGTTTTTTTCATGAAGAAAGAACAGTGGTTCGAAGTGGAAACATTCTCTTGCATATTTAAAAGCTGGGTTTTGGTTTGGGTACATTTCTGGGTTAACTGCAGTTCAGTTTCCTCTAGACGTGGCTGTGGGTCCTGCCATCTGTCCAAGTGCAGCTTTAGTGTATGGTTTGTAAGCCAGTGACTTCTGCACATGAACTGTTTGCAACTTGAACTTCATGCGGGAAGCAAAGAGGTGTGGGTCTAAAATAGGTCATATTTCATTCTAAGGAGGTCAGTTGCTGCTTTTAATGGGATAGGTGAGCTTCCAAACTGCACTGTCTGCTTGGAAGGTCTGGCTGGCTTGTAGGATGTTCAATATACTGTAAGCAGGTTTTTTCTGAAAAGCTCTGACTTTGGAAAGTTCTCCATCTGATGACACCTTGTTAGCAGTGTAGTGTGATCTCATGCTGATTGTCACTTTCCCTTTTGTTTCCTATCTCTGTCTTCTGTCACTTGTGGGTGGGTGTCTACTGGTTCTAGTTGTTCTCCTGATTAGTGGTGGTTGTAGGGTTATGAGTAGTTGTTTCCCTGCTCCATTTCCTGTTTATTTGAATGCATCAAGTTAAAAAGAAGGGCTTTAACCAAAGCAACTTTATGCTTATGGTAAGGTGCTTTAAAGGCCTAAATCTAAAATAATCTATTCACATAGTGTGTATAGCATTGTCCCTTTGAGAGAGTATGGTGTTTGTTTGTCTGCATGTAATTTATCCATTGTGACCCTATATTTAAACTGTGTATATCACTTCTGGGTACAAACTGGCATAGTTCTTAAATTGATTATATACAAAACATTCAAAAATTACCCCTGTTGTTTCAAAAATGAATCATTTTAATATGCAGTTTAATCTGCTTTAGCTAGCAGCTGATCATCTAAATGAACACTTCTGAAATAAAAGTTGTAATCTTGAAAAGCAGCAATGCTGGCTAAATTCTTACTCGCAGAAAATTATTTTGGTGCTAAAGTTTAGGTCTAATCAATGTCCCTCCATTTAGTCAAAATGGAAGAATTACATTATCTGCTATTCATAAAGGGAAGGGGAAAAGTAAGTAGAACTTTTCTTTGGGTGTGTCTGACCTGTTTTATTTAATTTTGCTGTTAACAGAAGAAGTGACCTAATTTTGAAAAGAGAAGTGTCCCTTTCTTCATGGTAACCAAGTAGTTTGGTACTTCCTGCATTTAAAACCAATGAAAGAAACTGCATCCCACCCCAGAACAACTGATGGATGTGTATATTTGTGCCTTGTTTGAACAGAAAAACACCCCACCCCTGAACACAAAAACCCCCTTGCATTATAAAATTCAACCAATCAAAAACCTACTTTTTTTTTTAATGCTAGCGGTGTTCTGCCTGTGTATGTTCATGTGTGCAGCTTGGTAATACATTTCCCACTATTCCATTGTCATTGGACATCTGGGATGCCTCTGATTCAGGTTGTAGTTCACTTGGATGCAAAATCAGTCATATCTTGGAAAATAATCGCACAGTGGTGGAGACTGTGCTGGAAAAACAGGATACACAGTCTTGCTTGTGTTTGTCGTATGGAGAGATCAGTTTTGCATCTGAAACTGATCTGTTTTAATGATCTGCACTTTAAGCTTACTAATATTGTTAAGGACATCTTGTAATAATGAGAAGTGTTGGGTTATATTTGCATTAATGTCCTGTCCTGGAGAATGAAAGTTGAAGCAACTATTATGTTTTCATGTGATCTTCAGAGGTGTTATACAGGTATCCTGCAGGACCAGGAAAGGCTGTTCAGGGAAACAGCTCAGTTTTTCAAGCAATGTGTTCTACAGCCTGGTGACTTGCAGTCCCATAAATAGACACACACTGAAATCTGAAATCCAGACGTCAGTATGATTGCTGCGGATAATAGCAAATTTAATAACTGAAGGTAACAGTGCACTGACATTTTAACAATGTCTGTCACGGAAAACCTTCAGCTATAACTACGGCTGTTCTACCTTGTCACAATATTGTGTGTATATTTTTATGCCTGACCTTCCTATGGCATTGCTGAAACTTGAGCATCTTGCTTATCTCCTTCCATTTTCCCAAGCTATGTTATCACGTCCAGCTCCATCATGTTGGATTCCAAACGTTTTCAGCCTGCAACTACCCTGTTCCAAATTCCTGAATTCCACTTTAATTCTTCTGCTCCAGCTCATCTATTACAGGGTGGTTGAATCCCAGCTGACAGCTGGGTAGGTGGAGGTGGATCAACCAAGGATCCGGGAGGAAACTTAATTTGAGGTGAATGTGTTAAATCTTCAGATGGTCTCATTTTGCGTCTGTTGTCCCAAAGAGCACAGAGGTCATGTATCAACAAGTCAGCAAGTCCCTCAGAAGCCAGGCTGGACAAAGAGCAAAGCCTTGTTTGTTGTTGCTTAAATTGATGTGACTTGAGTGAGTCAGAGCAATGTGGAAGTGAAGCATAGCATGAGAGCTGAAGCAGAGGAGTTTGCAGGCTTTGTAAAGCTGCTCTCTCCTGGCTGGAGCAGCATCTTTGCCTGTTGTCTGGGTTCCTCTTTGCCCTCATAGCCTTCACAGGTTTTCTCCTCTCTTGTTCTGTCTCCCGGTAATTAGAGTGCCAGTGTGACTCCGTTCAGTTCTGTTTTCAGATAATTAGAGCTCAGCCCATACAGCAAAGTACATGGTTGTGTGTGTTGGGTTTTGGTCAGGGTGTTTGCCAGGACATCACTGGTCTGTCATTGGGAACCGGAAATCCTTTTCATTGCTGCTCTGCAGTGGGGTGTGGCAAAGACTTTGGCTGATGAGGAGTAATTATGTGATGCTGCTGGCACGGTGTGTAGTTGGAGCAGCCATCCCTCTACTGTACATGCTTCAGGAGTAAGGAGCAGTGATGCTGGAGAACAGGAATGGCCTTGTTCTCCAGCCAGTTAACTGGGTTAGAAGACTGTTGCAGAACTCAGGAGCAAAGGGAGGGAGGAGGGTAAATGACCTGAATCACATTGCTGGAATTTGCTATGAAAAAGAATTTGTGCATTCAACACCAGAAAGCTAAGGCTCAATAATTTTAGTTAATTTTACTTCCGCCCTTTGGATTCTGTAGGCTTTCATCAGATTAGAGTACTGAAGTAAAAGCTTAGTCATGCTGCGCCTTGTGCGTTGTTTCAGGGTGTTGATAAAAAACAATTATAAATAGGCTGCTTATCTACAAACTCTGCATTTAGTTATTTTACTCCCAGATGCCTGATACAATGACTGAAAATCCTGAAAAACTTCTTAGCTATTTATTGAATGTAATTATTTAAAACACTTGGTAGTCTTCAAATAGGTCTTTTCCTTTTAATAAATCAATCTTTGATTAGTGCCATCTGCACAACCCCCTCTTCCCCAACAAAAAACCAAATCCCTGAATGGACATTTATTTCAAGATCCAGCAAAATTTTGTCATGTTTTAGAAATTTCTCCCCAGCAGCTGCTTTTTGGACAGCAAGGTGTTGGTATTTTGCTTATGTTTCTATGTTAGTGAAAGACTCAAACAGAAGAAGGTTCGTTTGTGCATGTTGTATCTGATTCAGGATATGAACCAAAATATAAGTTCACAGAAATTTGTTGAGAAGCACTAAAGAAAGAGAACAGTCTTCTGTAACAGTGTTTATGTAAAACTCCTGGGTTCATAGTTGCTGTAACTGTTGGTTTCCCTGCAGAGGTTTATTATTAATGGGACAGTTTTTATTTCAGTGTTTACAGAAACTCTTGTGGCAAATGTTCATCTTACCTTAAGCTACCAACTGCATTTTGCTTTGAGTTCAGTACTGACCCTACTGAATAAATATCTGGTTTACTGCCCTGCCTTTCTCCCTTTCTAATCTGACCACTGTATCCTGTGCTTTTGGAGTACTGTATGTTTGTCTCAACAGAGGTTTTCCACTTATCCCCAGAATCAATCTTGCCTTCTTTTCATGTTTTCTGTATGTGATGTTCAAAGGCCTCCAAAGCTTCAGCTTTCAAGGATTTTAGTGTTGTGAAGGTACTGAGTTCCTTTGAGATTGCCTTTTGAATCTCTAGACACCAACACTGCTTTCAGTATAAGGTTTGAAATTTAGAATCAGTGTTCCAAGGGAGTGAAGAAATGCTTTGGTAAATTGCAAAAATCTACTCAATTCCAGTTTTAAACGTCTGTAGATGCATAAGGAGGCAGGAGCAGCTCAGGCATGACTGATGTTAGTGCTTGGGTTTGGTTTTTTTTTAACTATTTTAAAGGTTATGTGGGATGATGGTATTGCATTTTCCTGGCAACACTTTGTGCAATAGGCAGCAAGACTTTGTTCAGGTGGTTGCAGTCACATTCTGCCTGGTCTGAGTTACTCTCATGTTTCTCCTGAAGTATTATTGTGCAACTTTGCTGTTATATTAGTTATTTCAGAGGTTCTTGTAAAATCTTTCAGGCACATAAGATATTGTTTGCAGCATGACTTATAGTGTTGCTTGTGATGAAAATCATGCTTTGTATTTCTCGTGGTGTGTAGGTACCCTCCTGCATATTATCATTCTGTCTTGTGTGGGCAAAATTGTAATTTCAGCATCTCCAGAAAGTGAAACTGCTGAACTTCAGAATGAGTGAAATATACCGTAATTGGAAGAACACGTCAAAGCAAAGCTTTGCTTAATGTAAGTTTTGCTTTGTTTAGAGTTCCAGGAAATTATTATGCCATGGTACACATACTGCAGAGAGCTGAGTAAACATGGCTGAAAGAATATGCATGGGTTTGTGGGAAGGTGTGATGAGCAAGTGGGCATGCAAATAGACATCCTTGTATTTCAGCTGTCTTTAGTTGTTTCTGCTGTTTGTAAATTAGTGCCTGAGCATGGTTTGTCTGATTCCTACACCAAACTTCCAAATTCTGTTTTAAATCCATATAGTTAAACTTTTTAGTTCAAAGTTACAGTGGAAAATTATAGTCAGAAATACCTACTTTCGGTGTCAGAGATTGTCTTAGATTGGAGAATCCCTAGATGTTTGTCTTGGGAGGGATTGTGAAGCATCAGTTGACACACTTTGGAGTCAGTTATCCACTTAATTTGTTAATGTTATTTCATACCTAATTCTATGCCTTCTTTCTTCCTTCACTGCATCTTTTTCTGCTACAGAAACTGTTGGTGGAAATTTGACATCTAGAAACAGTTTTATATTGAAGGCATAGGTTGGAAATGATCAAAAATTTCTTGAAGTCATAGCTTAAATTAATCTTCCCATGTGTTTTTATCAGTACAGAGTTAATTGCATAGGTCTGGGTATAATACAGGAGGAAGGGGGTTTATAGTTGTTTTTACAAAACCATGCCAGTGTCCCACTACAGCATCAAGGATGCTTTGGTAGTGGGAGGTGAGGTGGAGAAGTTTGATTCCTGGCCTTGTATGTGAGTGCTGGAGTGTCCCAGTTTGAGACAAATTCAGGGAAACTTCCAAAAGGAACATCTCGTCAAAGGAAGGCAGGTTACAGCTGCCCCTCCTCCACTAGGTTTGGGAAAGAAATATCCTTTCGGAGGAATGTGAAAGAGAAAATAAAAACTATTTATTTAACAAACACACAGGAAAAGAATAATAATGGTAAATAATAAAATCTCTCGCTGTGGAGAGAAAACCTGAAAGATTTGAGAGTCCTTCTGTGGGTGTGGTCTGTCTCTTCCTCCTCAGAGCTGGGTTGGCGTGGGGGCCCCCCTCCGGGCTGGTGGAAGGTCCTTCCGTGAGGTTCTGGTGTTCTGATGTTCTGAACGGGTTCAGAAGAGAAGAAAGAAAAATCAAAGTCCCAGAAAAACAAAGTTTAACTCTCCGTCTCTCTCCGAAGAAACAGAGCCAAAAAAGCTGGCTGAAAAGTAGGAAGGGTGCTTCCTCTGCTCTTCTCACAGCAGAAGAACGCAGAGGAGTAGTGACTTTGGAGCACAGACTGATTTGATAAGTTCGCTCTGTTTTTTTTTTTTTTCTCTCATACCCGGTTTTAAAGGCACAGAAAGGCACAGAATTATTCATTTTCTGGGCTTGGAGCGATGATAGGGGATACACATCATAAAGTCACCCCAACACATGGAGTCACTTTTGGAGCACTGCGTGAAAACCACTTCTGTTTTAAACTGTTTTTCTCACTTTGCTTCAGTGAATCTGTGTTGTAATAAACTGTTATTGAAAAACTGCTGGTGGGATAGCTGAAGCATGTTATGTGAAGACATTTCCTCTGTTTTGTTTTTTTTCCACCAAACATCTGCTAGTTTCATGGAAAGCGTTCTCTTTATTGTGTTGGAGAGCTGGTGAATAAGCACCCCACATTTACCGTGCTTTTTATGACACTATATACTCTCAATGTATTTCTTCTTTCCTCTCTGCCTTCCGTGCTGTTAAGTCCAGTATAAAAGTTGGTTCTTGTACAGAAGCCATTCCACAAGTTTTCTCATCCTTTTCACTCTCCCAGTTCTTTGCTGTAGCTGGTGAGATGGGGTAAAGGGCAGAATAGCTCATGTCTCACACCAGGTAATGTGTGGGAAGGGTGCTGTGTGTTTGTGTCATAGAATATCCTGAGTTGGAAGTGACCCCTGAGGATCATCAAATCCATCTCCTCGGTAGTACAGGCTTAGGAACTTTGAGGCTGGGTACTGGTCCTAGCTATGATGTTGCACAGATCAACCAAAGCTTAAAAAATGCAGTATTTTTCAATGGTTTCATAGCCAAAGTGAGTTTTCTGTTTGTACTGAGATTTTTTTTTTTTGCATTTAAAATGGGAATGTATTAAAATATTTGTCTTGTTGAGTAGTTCTTGTGAATACCAGAAGGTGGCATAACTGGTTTTCCTAAAAGCAAGAAATCCCAAAATGCAAGAAATGCGCATGAGTCTACTACGATGATTTTAAAGCTGTCGGTGAAATTTTGATCTAAGAAGTTGGATCAGCTTAGATCTTAGCATTTAAAATAGTTATTTAAAGTTATACCCATCTGCCTTTTTTTTTTTTTCAGGTGTGAAACCCTTGTGTGCTGGTTTTTATTGGTAAAGTTTTTGAAGCTGGAAGTAGTTTACCTGAAAATGGAGGAGGGAAGAAAGGGATCATCCAGTATGTGTGCAGTGAAATTCTTTCCTGAGCTGTTTTACAGAATCCCAGTTTCTCATGAACATATTGTATAAATAGCTTACTTTATCAACTTGCAAAATGAGACCAATTCCTGTTTCCTTTAAACTCTTTAGCAAGTCCTACAAGAGAATAAATTATTAGTATGGTAACATATAAATGATAGTTTTGTGTGGTAGCACCACTAACCACAGGCAAATTTTTAGGCGTACTAACATTAAGTGTTAGAAGCAGTATGTGAAAAGAGTGTGCAAAAAGGACCAATGAGCCTTTTAATGACAATATATTTTCAGGTAATATGTATCTTGTTCTAACTGGAAGCTTGGTCTTTGTGCAGTGTTACCCTGCATTTATTGACGAGCTGATATTAGAAAGTATTAGATACCATCTCATTTGATGCTTTCCTTATTAGTCTGTCTCTGGGGGCAGTCATCTCCACTATGGTGTTCATCAAAAAGTAGTTAAATACACTTTAAATGGAGGTATTGTTTCCATTCAAACTTGTAGAGGGACTCACTCCTAGAGCGAGTGCACTGGGCGTGATGGGCAAGGTTTTGGCAGTGGGCTGTCAGTGCAGGGATGCCCTGTGCCAGACACAGGAGGGGTTGATTTTGTATTAACCCCCCTTTTTGTTATAATACTTACGTTAATTGGTGTAGGACAACCCTGAAATTTTTGAAGGAAAGAGATACATGGGATTTTTTCTCTTTCCTTCAGCTCCCTCTGGCAGACAAAGCCCCGAATTACAACTGCTTTACTTATTTCAGAGAAGGGCTTGTCCCAGCTCGAAGTTATCACGGTTGCTTGGTGTTCTCTATGTATGCTTCAAAAAGATATCTTCAGCTGTAGAAAAGTACACTACTGCAGCTGCAGAAGGTGCTGAAATACAGATATTTCTTGATTTAGCTGACTCTTGCACTGTGTCTTCGTGCATCACAGCTGTGCAATGCTATTTCACCCCAAGGACCTCTACACCACGCACATCTATAGATTTTTTTTTTTCTTTTCTCTAATGTGGTCTCTCCTGAGCCTGCTGTGATTCACTAGAGCAGCATAGATGAGAACAATGTGACTGTTTTGCATAGGAGCCTAGAGTTATTTGCAGAATTTAGACCCTTTTTTTCCTGACCAAATGAGATGGGTGGAAGGAAGTGGTGCAGCTGTGCTGGTGGTGGCTGTCGCTGGGCTGAGCCTCCCACCCACCTCTCTGCAGTCTTCTCCTCTGAGCTTCTTTGATTTATTTTCAGTTCTGTGTTTCTGAAGGGGGGTTTGCCACTTGAAGGATGTGGCCACAAGTGCAACACTATAAAGATGTAGAAAACTGTCAGGAGTTGTGTGGAGTGCTGGTAAAGTGACCTGTAGAAGCTGCTGTGTGGACATTGGTGAAAGCACTGAACTTCACTTTTGAATAGGAGTCAGATGTCTGAAGTTTTATGAAATAAAGGTTTATAATCAGGAGACTTTAAACAATTTTATTTAAATAGTTCATGGTTTTTAAAAATGCAAGTAAGATTGCCATTCTTCCATGGGTCTTTCTAAAATCAGCCTGTACTTTTCTTGCTATGTACAATTATTTTATGCAAAGCAGCATGTCCTCATTTGATCCTAAATTATCCAGATTGCCACTAAATAGGCAATTGCAGAGTTCTTCCACTCTGCTAAGTGAATATCTTAAAACTTTAAATCTGCTCTTGGAAATTAATTAATACCTTGTATATTTGCCCACTTAACAAATTTGAAATAAATAACTGGCATCTTTCGAATGGCTAGGAAATGTGGATTTTTCCTTAAATTTATGTTCTCAGAGCTGCTAAAGACAAAGGCAGTTTGTGATTTTCTGTCTATAATTTAATTATTACACAGGAGTTTTGACATTTAGTGATTTAGAAGTAGAACACTGTGTATTTCAGAGGAGTGGAACTCGTTCATATGAAGACTTGTTTTTGTGATCGCATTTTTTTGTCTTCTGGAAAAATCTAAATGTGAGCAAGGTATGCATTTGGAAAGTTTCGTGTGTTTTTTAAATGTTGATGACCACTAAGATTGGGCTAATTCTGTGGCATGAACACACTCGTTGATTGTACACCCCCTCTATACCCCATTCAGCTCGATGTGAAAGGCTGTGGCCTTGGGTCCTTTGTATAGCAACACTCAACAGTGGGAACTTGCAGAAAACCTCTTTTTGCCATAAGGTGATTAGATATTTTCTGGAGAGGTAGTATCCAGCTCTGCCAAGATCTTGCAATTAAAGCTGTTCCGCACATTTAGGACTGCAGTGGTGGTTACAGGTGTCCTTGAGGTATGCATCATCACTGAGCTGCAAACACACATCTTGAGTGTCTTTGCTCATGGCTGCCTCTCAAGTGAAAGAACCAGTGAAAACAGTTCATTTTTGTCAGTTGTCGCTGTTGCTGTTGGGTATGGAAGTGCATCAAAACAAGAGACCTGGTTACTTGATTTTACTTTCCTTTTGGGAGCTGGTAGTGTGGAGGTTATCACTGGCTTGGTCTGCTGAGGAAGGGAGGATCCTGAGCAAACGAACCAGGGAGTTACCCCATGGTGTCTTTTGGGAAGGAGTCTTTGGACTACACCTACTTTTGTCAAATGGGAGCAGTTGATTCCTGATTGCCACTGGCTCTTGAGGGGTGTGGGAGGTGGGGAAATCAAGAAATCTAAAATTTAGTACAAGATTGTTTTTTTCCTGCACTGCCTGTTCAGCTGTTCTAGCTTTGGTACTAATTCTGCCTGTTCAGATGGCATTTATTTGAAATGATCTGTGGTCTTGAAACTCCTTTTCTAGTGTAGAGAAAGTATACTTTTTTTTTCTCTCACTGAATGTGAGAAAATTACAGTAGCGAGAAACAATTAACATTGGTGACAAATTCGAAATTGAGCTTCTTGCTGCTTAAGACTTTCACATGTCCCTCTGTGAAGGCAAGCTGAACTTTAAGGTCAAATTGCTATTTCATAAAAAATTATATCTAATATGCTTCAGAGTATCTGATGGCAGGTAATTAAATTGATTGCATCCTTTTGTGACTCCTTGAAGGAATCCAGCTAGCTGCAGTGCAGTGGCCATGGGCAGCAAGGTGCAGCAGCTTCAGGTCTCCTGGAAGATGCATTCCTGCAGTTTTTGTGGCTCCCAGGTTTGTACACAGTGATTTCTGACAACCCGGACTTGAAGCATCATCATCTTTCTTGAAACCTTTTCAATCTCATTCTCTGTCAGTCTTTTTGAGGGTTTCTGGCCTTTGGATGAAGGTGTCAGGAGTGCCTACAGTGGCGATATTGTGGATTGGAGACATCAGAGGTGACAATGCAGTAGGAATTCCTGTGTTCAGGAAAGGTTTGTGTTTTTGGCTTTTAATGAAGCTGAATCATTACAGAAGCACACAAGAGCAGTGATCAAGGGCTTTGTTCTTGCCTCTCCACGCCTGCTCTTTTGCTATTTTCGTCAGAGACACTTTCTGTAGGTGTGCAGGACCACAAGAACACCCTCCAGTGGATAAAGATAGTAAGATTTTGAGAATGGAGAGGACTAACAGATTCCATGTAAATAATGCAAGAAAGAAAGAAAAGCCTACAAACTTTCATTTTAAGAATATTTCCTAAAAACTTTACCCAACACATGACTCCTGTAGTTTGCAGTTTGCTGTCTGTGGTGCAGGAAATAATGAAATTGTTCATGGCTGGTGCTCAGTCCTGGCTTCTGTTCCATTACTGAATTGTTTAATATATTTGTGGCATTTGAGTCTGATGTATAAATGTGTTCAGGCATTTAGACTTTACTAAAATAAATTGAGCAGCCAGCAGACTATAACAGCTGTGGAGTAGTTGTTCAGAAATAAATTCTTTGTCGTTCACAGTTTGACCTAACAAAAATAACTGTTGCTTCAGACAATTATCTTCAGCAGGGTCAGTCTGGCTGCTGTGACTGTGCATTCAGGTTTCTGTGTTGATTTATTAAATATAATCACCTGGGGAAGATGAGCCACGTTCTCTGAATAAATTTGTGCTAATTCAAAAGCATTTCTTTTTAGCAGTGTGTTGTCAGTAGAGTATATGGGCTTTGATCAAAAATTGGAAACCTTCATTAGCTCACTTTGGTTTTACCTCCTACCAAGTGTTTTAAGACCCTATTTTACCTAATAACTTTTATGTAACAGTAATTTACCCAAGTGAAGCTGATTTTCTTTTCTATATTGTGACTTGTAGCTTGTAATTAAGTTAACAGTGCATCTTGACAAATCTTACCTCAATTTTAGAAAAGTCTCTCTTCAAGAATACACACCAGAAAATGTAAGTCATCCATAAGTGGCATAAAATCCACTTTCATGGTAAGAAACACACACTTCAGAATAGATTTGAAATATTTCTGAGACTGTGTGTGGTTACCAAATATACCTGAGAAAGGCTTTAATATTTTAATAAATTAATGCTTCCAAATATTAGAAGTGTGAATACTGCAGGGACTAAGTTTGTTTATTTCTTGTCTCCCTTTCCTGCAAGTTTTTGGAAACCTGACTTAAGATTTCAGCAAAATTATTTTACTTAAGTAGTTTTAAAAATAGTTGATTGTGACCTTATAGGAAATGGCATGAGTTTTTTTGAATGTTTGCTGTTGCTGAATAATTTCAAAAGTTTCAAACTTACATGATTAGATTTTTTTTTTTTCATTTATGAATGATGCCAAGACCAGGGTTATGGACATTTGAAGAATGTGTGAAATGGAGAAACTAATTTCTCAACATGATTCCTTCTCAGCCTCTTTGGTTTGTTGAAGAACATATACTTACTTTGGTAGCCTCAAAATCATGTGAGAATTTGAATCTCTCTTATCTGAGGTGTATGGAAGGGAAGGGGAAGTGGCTGTGTCAGATGCAGGGTAAATGTGTATTTGTCAAATATATATAGAAATAATGTATGTCTATATATTGTGTGTATGTATGTATATATATATACACACACAATCTAATATATATAGTATGCGTATGTATATGTATAATAATTTTCACTGAAATGGTGCATCCTAAAATGTTACTGCAGCAATTTCCTCATTTATACAGGAAAAAATGCTGAGTACATGGATAGAAAACTGTAGCACGTTTTGTTTACATATAGGACATGCCGTGACAGCTTAACTTAATATTTAAAGATTTGGGGATTTTTTTTTTCCATTTGAGAAATGGCCCCACATATTGCTACCGAGACAGGAACCTGCACTGGTTACAGCATTTTGACAGCAGGAGGGGTTGGCTGCAAACCCAGTTTATCTCACTTCTTTATGCTTCATGATTTATGATTGTTCTTTGTTCCATGAGCAGTTGGCCCAGTTTAAAAGAATTTAATATATTTGATAGTAACTACTTTGTAAGCATCTCTGATCCATTTATGAGGCCATGTGCATCTTGATGTCTACAGTACAACTGATTCTAAAAGATGCTGTAACTTGTATCTGGTGTCTGAGGGCTTTTTTACCCCCAGTTACAAAACAAATTTCTTTGAGACAGCGCAGCAGGTAGCAAGTCAAAGTACTGGTGTAATTGTCAGAACTGTCTGTAGCAGTTTTAAAGCTAACTTCTTAAAGAAATTTTAAAAAATTAATTGAAAAACTGTTTCTTAGTAAGATAGATCTTTGATGTTTCTAGAAGAGTTGCCATTTCAGTAAAAGCGTTGCCAGGTGCACATTGCCAATCTTTTTCTGTACTTCAGTATTTAAGGAATGTTACAGTGTTGCTGTGCGAGGACTGCAAATGTGACTGCAGTGGTTTCCTTTGTATTCCTCCTTAGCAGAGATTTGTTTTCCCTTCATATGAATTTTGGTGTGAAAATTTTGATGATATATGGTCAAAAAAATTCTGTTAATTAACTGACTCATATCTAGGGCAGTACTGTCAACACCATCTTTTAATTATTCTCTTCCAGTAATTGGAACAGCTGCAGTTTAATAGACTGAAAAGCCAGAGGTAGAGGCATGAGAAGCACCCATGTGAAGTGGAAAGAGCTGAATAAGGAAGCCAATTAAATTATCACACAGTTTTTTAGGGAAGCTGTAGAGAAATGTTATACATCCTTATTTGCTCCTTTTCAGTTTCTAGACTTGTGCCTTTGCAGCCATAAATTGCTGAAATGATTTTGATATTGAAATAATTATTGCATTTGAGCTTCATGGCTTTGGCAATATTTTACTGGATTTTGGAGGTTCTGCTTTATTTTATTCTGTACCAAAATGGTCTTGTGTAGTGTAGGATGCATCAGTTAAGCAGGCTAGTGGTTTGAAGATACAGAAAAGATGAGAGGAGTTCCTACCAATGTGAAACTGCTTTTCTGCCTTCAGTTTGGAGCGAGCTCTGCTAGTGCTAATATAAAACAAGGATTTTATCCTATAACAAATGTGCATTTTAAAATGGAAACATGCTTCTCTATCAATGAATTTTTAGAAAACAGGTGTTGGGGAAAAGAATCTTGAAAGTTTGAATGTGTTTACTGGTCTTACCACTATCATTTTAAGGTATTTTTCATGTTGTTGAGTCTGGCATCTTTTCTTATACAAACACTGTATCAGTAGGAAATAGTTTGTGACACGAATTGTTGGCCGTTGTCTACATTTCTAGATGAAAATGGGAGATGTACATCATACTGTCACTGTAGCTTTGACTGTTTTTCTTTCTGTAAATCTAAAGAAGCCTGAGGTTCTGGAAGTGAGAAGACTTTTCAGGTCATGCTAGAAAGGGTTTGGAAGACTTGAGAAAGTTCCGATATAGCATAACCCTACTTATCACCTAGTGCTTTCGGTTCCTCTGACCTTTAGAGATGAATAAAAGGAGAGAGGTAAGTAGCCTGTTAAAGTGGAACAGCAATTTTTAACTGCAGCAAATCACTTGACTGAGCAAGTATTTTTTTCAGTTTTGTTTTTAACAGTTTAGAACTGAGGAAAAAAAGTTAAACTCATTATTTGTGCAAACTGATGAAAATCCAGCGGTATCTCTAGAAGTTGACTTTTATTCTGCTTAGTTTTCATACAAAAATTCAAGTGGCATTCAAAGGCTAAGAATAAATACTTGCAGGCTAGTAGTTTTTTGTTGCCTGGGCTCTTTTTCTTCTTTTTGAACAACTGTGAAGGGAAGTCTTATGGGAAATGCAGAGATGGTTTAAAAGTTTTGTTGGAAGTACAGATGCCCCAGAAATGTGAACACAGTGGGCTGTAAGAGGACAACACGTTGACAGTTGGTATGTACAACACAACGCAGTAGCAGCTTAGCATTCAAGTTACACAAAGGAAGGAAGAGGATATCCTCAGAAGAGAGTCACAAGAGACATGGTTTTAGCTGTGTTCCTGCCCTGAAGATCGGGGAGAGCTTGCAGAAGAAAAGGTGCTGTGATCAGTGCCCTGGCAAGGGGGACTCTGTGTGTGATTTGGTCATGTGCTTGCTGAGTGTGATGCTGTGTGCCCGCTCTTCTCAGTTGGTGCCAAATTTTGCTTGTTGGTCAATAGTGAAGCAGGATTTGGATGCATGGATGAAGGAAGAGGGCTAGGAAGTGCTTTCCTCTCTTAACACAAGCACTTTTCAGTGTTTCTTCTCTTGGTGGAATCAGAGCTGCACTGCTGTGCAGCCCCAGTCAGTAGCTTCTGTCCTTGCTTAACATCTCAGGTCTGTAAAATGGCACTTTGGTATCTCGCCTTTGGTGGCATTATTTACTTTTTTCTTCTTGTGCCACCTTTTCTTTTCCTTTGTGGCCGAGTTTTGTGCAGAAGCTCTTGATACTCTGTCTGTTACTTCATCTGTGCTCAGTGCAGCTTTGGAAACACGGGCATGGAAATAGTTGCTTAAAACCCGAACACCTTCTCATCTTTTGTACACAGAATAAAGGACGTGTGGGAGACTTGGATAATAAGTAGAATATAACTTTAAGCAAGTTATAAATAGTAGATGCTTTTAATTTTGAATTTGAGCTTGCTTATGAGAAAACTGTAGAAAACAAGCCCCTTGAATGGTCTCAAAATGATGTTTAATCTGTGCAATTATCATGGGATTTTCAGCATTTAGGAGTTTTAAACTTAAAGCACATCTCCAGTTTGTGTGCCAAGTTGGTGTGTTTTCAGAACACTTGTCTGGGAATAACTGTTTTCTCAACAAGGAGGATTCTGCACAGAGCTGTAATGCTGCTTTTGGCCCTCAGGACCAGTTCATTTGAGGATCAGTGGCAAAGCTATGTAATATGAGAACACAAAATGTATATTCGGTGGGTGCAATGCACTCTAGGAGATCAGATTACTTTTCCCGTATTTTTAAACGTGCAGCTAAACTATTATTTTGAAGTCTTAATTAAAATACCAGAATTATATACTGTGATTTTTCTGTTGTCTTAGGCATAGTTTATGTAAAGCATAAAATACATAATAATAGTATTTTCCTTGTGAATATGCAACCAATCTGTGACTGTCAGGAAGAAAATGGGATTTGATTTATGTTTTTTCTCCTTATGTGTGGATAGGTGATTCATTTCTCACATGGTTGTTCTTTAGCAAGTGACAAGCATTTCCCTATTTTTAGAGTACCTGGCACTGCTACTTTCTTCAGTTCTGGATTTTGTACATGGGCTTTTTGGTGGAGTAGTTTGTGCTGGACTTTGGGAGGGGATTTGGTTGGCAGTGCTTGGGATTCCTGTACTTTCAAAAAAATGTTTACTGTTACTGGTTTTTCTGCAAAGGTTTCATTTATGTTGCTTGTAGAGTAAGTGGAAAAATAGGTGGGACCAGAAGCACACAAAGGAGAGCAGATATTTGAGGCCTCATGTTGCCCTCTAGGGTGAATGATCTTTGGATCAAAAATGAGAAGTAACTCTGATTTCTGTGCCTATGTGGATTGACATAAATGTCAGTCAATGCTTGGGAATGACTTTGTGGCTCGAGTTGGATTTTATTTTACTGATCAAAAGAGTATTTCAGGAGTTACTTCTGAAAAAGGGGTCCATTGATTGTCTTTAGCCTTATTCTTTTTTTTTTCCATATTAGTCATGCTGCTCTTAATAAATAAAACATGTGAAGATCTCCTTGGGGGTGGCAGAGCAATGAGACAGAGACTGTATAAGCAGTTACCAGTTGGTTGCACTGGCTGCACTCAGTGTGAGGAAGGGAGTAACTGCATTTGCTTATTGTATCGTAAGACACTTTCTGTATAATGGTGAATGTAAAAGCAAAGTTGAGTGTATGAATGCAAATTCATGATTTTTTTACCTTGTGATTATAATAGCTGCTATCTAACATCTTTCAACCTGACTTCTAGGCCTTCAGTGCAGAGCTGGCGTGATGTAGTAGTCTGGTGGTGTGTATGTGTGAGACTGGACACAATATTGACTTTGTGTGTAGCCAAGAGTGCCTGTTTGCATGTAAATACTTGAATTCTTTTGCTAAAGGTATGACTATGCTAAAACTGCATAGTTGTTTTTGCAGGACTAGTGTTTCTTAATAGTCATAGCATATAAACACTGTTGTCATACACAGTGATGTCTGTTCAGCATCCCAGTAGCAGTTCCTGTGAACTTTGTTGCCTGGTTAATGCTGCTCATTTGTAATTTAGAACTTCAGACAAGTGGAGGAGAGGCCCTCAACTGTTTGTCCAAGGGGTGTATCTGGTTTGGAGTGAGGTTGTCCTAGGTTATTTTAGTTCCTTGCCTTTGGTTTTGGTAACAGCTTCAAAAGCCCAAAACTATTTTGGGCAGACATTTTCGATAATGGTGATCAGGAGCAGCAATTATTCCCTGGTGATTTCATCCCAAAAATTGAACTTAACATTGTATGTTTCACTGTTACAAAAAACCTATGAGAGTGTTGTTAAATGTTACTAGAATGATTAAATTTATAGAAATAGCTCCTGGTTCAATTCTTTATTGCTAAGTAGTGTGACAGGGTGTTTGGCTTTTTAATGAGAGGATTAAGCTGTCCTGATGAATAGAAAAAGTGTCATATTGTACAGAGACTAAGATATTTAGTCTACAGATTTCAGAATAATGTTGATTCAGTCTGCTGTGGCAATACATGAGAGGTGATTTATTTTTTTCCTGTAAGGTAAACAATATAGCTGAATCTTTGCCTTCTTTTCCCTAGAAACCTGCTCTGCTTCTGTATAAGATGCTATTAAATTTCCCATTCCCTTTTTAATAGTTTGCCTTCCCTGCTCCCCGCTGTCGTCAGCCCTGGGAGGTCACCGAGCAGAGCCCTGAGTTGTGGAGTGGTCCCTGATGGGGACATGCGTGACCATCTGCTTCGTCAGTTCTGGACGCAATTTGGGAGCTGTTGGGGGGGGCATTGAGAATTAGGTTGTTGATAGCGTTCCTACAAAGACTGCTGTTAACAGCCTGCTAGTCTCTGCTTCTCTACTGCAGAAGACAGAGTGATATTTGTGTTCCCATATCATGTTGTAAAATGCATGAGATTTTGCTCTTCCTCCTTGGAAATGAGAATAGGAAAATGAGAGCATCCTGAACCAGAAGCTATTAGAAGAGCATGCAGAAACCTGCAGTGATTTCTGCTTTGTTTTGTCTTCCTAGCTATGGATTAGAAGGACTGATTTTTGCAATGGGCTTTTTCCATAATGGCATTCTTGTATTGTTTGAGCTTGCACAGGAGGAAAACAGGCTGCTGAATTTAGCCACTGATCTCTATTAGCTGTGGCCTAAGGCTATGCTGAGATTTATATCCCATTTGTATTGTTGCAGCTCAAAAGAAGAATTTTCAGAGGATGACAAGTGTATTCTGAGTAGGTATGTTGTTTCATTTTCATATGAAACCCGTTTTTTTTTTTCTGCTTCCATTGGTCAGAAATGAGGTTAATAGGAAGAGAATATGGTTCAGTGCTGCAGTGTCCCTGTTAAGGTAGAACAATAGCACCAGAAACAGTTCTTTAAAAATTAGCTGCTTTTATTAAATAAAGCTGCATTGTGCTGGTGTGTCGAGTGCAGTCTTTTTTTTCCTTAACATATACTGCAGTCAGTGCTTCCCTAACGAGGTGGCACTATTGTTGAGTTAGAAGGATAGAATCATCATATTGCTTTAGGGGACAGCAGGATTTAAAAGGAGATGCCTTACAGCCCTGTTTTACAGATTGGAATCATCGGTTTAAGGGCATTGGCAGAATCATTTCCTTGTTCTTAGCAGCAGCCACTGCTGTGTCAGTAGTGTGTGGAATGGAAGTCCTAGTTGGTAGTCTGTTATGGAAATGCTGTTTACTGTTATTGTAGTACCGTGGTGACAACATGCCATTGAAATGGAAAACGAGCTCTCCTGCTATCTGGAAATTCCCAGTTCCTGTGCTTAAAACATCCAGGTCATCGCCACTTTCTCCAGCATACATGTAAGTGAGAGAAATGAGGATAATAAGGTGGGAATGTTTTTCGTGAGACTACCCCGTGGCAAAATACCCTGTTACATATTAAATGACATTGGCACTCAGAATTTTATCTTGTTTGCTATGTAGACCCCCCCCCCCCCTTTCCTGATTTTATCCTGGATGTTTCATGATGGATGTTGTGTCAAGTCTTCCCTTTTTGTTGAAATGTAGAGAAATTGCAGGTTAAGCCATATTCATAATGATATTGTGTATGTTCATTTGAAAAGTTTGTGGTGGTGTTAATTTGTAGAGCTGATCTTGAACTGACAAGTTAAGCTTTGAGGCTGGCAGGCTTTCTTTATAGTGTGAACATTTGTGTGAACAATGTACGTGAACATTTCCTCCTCCTGACTATTTCATTTGGAAATTGAGCTTGAAATCACCTGCTGTATTGTACTGCGCTTCTGTTTGTGTGAGTTCTTGTAGAGATGAAATCATCCTGCTTTGGTCTTGTTTTATTCTTAAAGTCTTAGCCTCAATACAAATTGAATGTCTTCATAAAAAGTTACAATAAAATCTTAAAACATAAATTTGAATCATTCATATTTGAATACTTAGGTAGTTACGCAGGTTGTCAGTGTAAAGTAGCTTCACAATATGCCTTTGTCTTGCCAAATCCCGATGCAGCTTTTGTTCACCTTTTGTTGCTGTGAGTTCTGTGTTAGCATATACAGGTGGCTTTTTTTTCTTTCTCTGAAATAAAACTACTAAGCACAGGGTACTGAATTCCTTCTGCCTTATTTAAGGAAGCAGCTCTTTTAAAAGGAGGAAGAAGAGTTGCTTTAAAATTCACAGGTAGCAGTGTAGGTGATTTTCTATCTGGAAATTGCTGTAAAGGCTACTACTTCCCAATAGTCTTCCAGCCTAATACCTACAATATTAGTAGTTTTAAGCTTGCATTGTCTGCTTGCAGATAGGCTTTTGCTTCAGCTACAGTAGGTACATGCTGTAAGAGAGAGGTGCACAGGTCCTCTAAATGTCTTTTTTTTGTTATTGCTGAGTATGGCATTGTTACTGGTGGGGCTGAAAGAATCCAGCGCCATGTGCATGGTCACTATTGTTCTCAGGCAGAAAGGCTGAAGGAACAAACCTGGCTGTACAAAACCTGTGCTGGGCATGCTCACATTTAAGATTAATTAATCTTATGACAAGATGTGGATGTGCTTCAGTCTTTTTATGTGAAGCATTAAATATACTTAAGGCTACCAAAAGAGAAGCTATTTCCAATAAATTGCCACCTATTCTGAGTTGTTAAAAAATATGACTTAAATATGAGGAAAGTATCAGGATGATAAGAGTTGTGAGACATTTGAACCTCTTTCGGGGAAACTGTGTCGTTCGTGTTTTATCCTGTGCTGTTGTTTTTATACTGTAGTACTCTTAAATACAAGAAAAATCAGAACTAGCCCAGTCTGATGTCTCTGCTGCTGAAACGGAGCATTTCTTTTGTGCATAGCCTTTAAAGTGCTAATCTTAGCCCTGAGAATGCTCCAGCCTTTGTGATGGGGATTGTGTGGCTGATTATCTCAGTATGTTGAAAGTATGAACAGGTTTAGTGATTATGCTTAAACTGTATGATGCTGAGCTTATCTGGAGCATGAGAAATATGTGATCAGCAGCCTTAATAATCTCTTGATAATGAGTCAGTGTATCTCAATGTTTATGAAAACATTTTTTTGCTGGCACATAGACCTGACATTAGGAGGACTCATATATCTAATGTTAAAATTATTCATATATTTTATTATAAAGAATGAGAAACATTACAAAATGGCACCTACTTGATTAGGCAATATAAATCAACTAATTAAAAAATCCCTTGTAATTTAGGCTGACCAGTAAAATAGGTGATGGGATTAATTACCTTCATTGCAGAGATAATGGTAAATTTGCTACTGTTTTATATAATCTGATAATTTTCATATTCATATTTAAAAATTTTCTGTCATAAATAGTACTGTGCGCACTAGCAAAGGGCTTATGTTTTGAGTAAAGGGTTGAGGAATAAGTGGTGTGTGACATTTAACACGTATTGATGTAAAATAAATGGCCATAAAATTCTAGAATTCACAGATGAACACCCTGATACTAGATATTTTGGATCTAGGGCATACAAAGGTATGATTGAGCTTTAATCCCTTTAATACTTCACATTTCAATCTTACAAAATAGGCGGTTTAGTGTAGTTTGGAATGCAAAGTAGGAAGGTCTTAAAGGTGGTGGGTTTTCTTTTTTTCGTGTTTAAAATGAAATTCCAGTTTTTCAGGTTTCTTTAGTAAAGTTGACCTTAGTTTTAAAAGCTTCACCCTGCTTATGATTTACAATCAACTTATCTAGAGATTAACCTGATGATCAAGACACATAGATTTTATTAGCCATTTTGGTCGGTGTACCCGATAGCTGAACTGTGCCTTAGTTTCTCTGTGTCAAAATGCTGAGACTGGTGGTTGTGAGCAGGTTTGGCTTCTTGGATGAAGCGCCTATGTACAAAGTGCCACTGCAAAATGTTCACTGTCATGCAGCTGGGGTGACTTAGCTCAGTCTCTGCTTGGAAAGTTTGTGGTAGCTGGTGATGGGGGAAAAATGAGCATGAAAAAAACTCTCATGTCGGAGAGTTCTGTGCTGTGGGGAGCTTACGGCTGGGTAGTACTTGAAATAAAGGACCTGCAAAAGTTGAGGTGTGATGAGTTTGTAGATGAGGACGTGGTTCTGTTACTGGGAAGTCTGCTTGGTTTGCAGCATCTGGTACCCCTTTCATGGCAATGGGAAGGAGCAGCAGGGACTTGCTGCCTCTTGGCTGGTGGCTTTGTATACCACCAGTTATTTACTAGGGATATTTTCAGGACGTCCTGACTGCAAGAGGTAACACTTCATGTTATCCAGAGGGCGAAGGGTTCTGTTGATGGGGAATGCACATATTTCCTGTCATCTGGTGAAACTGATCCAGAGTAGCTTGAACTTTCCCCCAAGCTGGAGAGATCCAATGACATTGCATATGGAAAATTAGGCACTATTAGAATTGGAACACTGGCATGTGCAAGTATATGTAGGTGTATTGCAGCTGGCTTAGTGCATGAGTTAGGAATGTGCAGCTGTGGGTACATGCACACACCTTTGTCAGGCTGCATTTTCTTTCATGGCACTTGTGTTGCTGGGATTTAGAATGTAGATGCCTTTTGTCAAACATTGAGAAAGCTGTTACAGCAAGTTTATGCACCACTAGTCAAATCATATTCATATTTGTGGTTGTGTTGACTATGTGGAGAGAGACCTAGGTGACTTCATATTAATGTGGACAGTTTCAGCAAGCGAATAAGAGGAAGGGACAAAGTGAGTAACACATAAAGTGAATAACACTTGAAAAAGTGGTGTTCCATGGCATCATAGCTGTTATTTAACATGATTGCCAAATGTTAAAAACAAAAAAGCAACAGTGACTGACATAAGCAGAGGTTAAGAATTAAAGCACTACTACAGTGAGGGTGAGGAACGGTTCTGAATTGTATTTAACAGCTTTGAGGCGTAAAGAAACGTGAGTCCCAATTACTGTTCATGGGGCACAGCATCTCATACATTAAGATCTAAGAGAATTCTTTCTTATTCACACCAGTAATGTAATATTTAAAAAAAAAAATTGTGCACATCTTCCATTAATATGAATGGAAGAAATGTTTGTGGAAACTCTGGAGATTAAAGTGCTATGATGAACATCTACAAATAATTCAATAATGCAAAAATACTATTTGGAAAAATACTTTTCAGAGGATTGTTCTATTAAGGTTGTGTCATGCAAGAATATTCTTAGCTGCTTTTTAAAAAGTTAAATGTTGAATTAAGTGGTTTTAGTCACCTGCATGCCAATTTTAAAGATAAGTAAAATAATAGAATTCTTAATTCAGAATAATCCATTTGTAATCTTAATGCCTTCTATTCTTTCACCTGAAATAGTGTGTTGATATTAAATGGCAACTGTCTTTTGCACATGTTTTCATAAATAACTGACTAATGTTAGGAGAAATAAACAGATGTGGTATTCCAAATATATTGCTGTCAAAGGGTTTGCAACACAGTTTGTCTATCCTCAGTCACGTGGTTGTGAAATTTGTTTGATAGGAAATGCTTTGCTCTAATGGAAATCAGTTATTGTGCAGAAAAGTAGAATAAATTCTTAATACTCTGGAGTAAGCAGTATTAGTTTTAGCTGCTTATATTGGTTATATAGGTTAATGCTTTTGTGTCTTCTTCCAACTATCTGATTTGCTCTACAATGAGCTCTTTGAATTTATGCTATACAGTGATATATACTTAAATGGGAAAAGGTGTGTGTACATAATTAATCAGACTACCTGTATTAGTTCTCTTTGGTGAGACCACCCTGTGTGTGTCTGCTGCCTTCAATGGTCATTTTTAGTAAATGAATCCTTGTGTTGGGTTCCTGAGCATTTGGCAGAGTACACGATATTCACACTCACCTGTCTTTGGCAACATTTCCATTTTATGACATTGCTTCCTAGATGTTTCAAATTTCAACATGTTGAAAGTCAATGTGCAGCTCGCCTCAAATATTTTTTAAACTGATCTGACAATACATACAAACAGATGAATTGGATGAGTGGGGAGTAGAGGGAGCTTGTATCTTACTAGTAGGAGACTGCTTTTAATCCCAGAAATTTTGTGTATAGAGTTCTCCTTTGTGCCTGTTGATCTTTCTTCTGCTCTTTATATAATAGGTATTTCAATAGATTGTTCTAAGTTTGAAATGTGAAATTTCATTGCTGTAATAAACTGATAAAAATGAGAAAAGCCCTCCAACTTGTTTGTCATGAAGTCTCTCGGGGCTAGTGTTTTTTCTGGGGAGATCTTATAGGGGATGATGTAGGTTGCAGATCCCCAAAATTACACACTTCTCCTTATAGAGCATGATGTTGCAATATTGGCATTGTGTTGTGACATGGTAAAGCATCTTTATTGAATTATCTAGAATATGTTACTCAGCCTGTTCTGCCAGCATGTCAGTTCTGCCAGTTTGTTATTTTTGCCATTATTTCTTTGTTGCTGTGAAAAAATCTTGTTGTCCAGTCACATTCTACTCACTGACTTTTCTAGTGTTAAAGAGGTATTATTTTCTGTTAACATTTGGGTGGGGCTACCTATGGATTTTCAAACAGTGCTTGGTGAATATTTGGGTTTTAAGATAATAGTTGCTTGTTCTAAATGGTAATAATGGGAATTGTAGTGTAATAATGTGTAGCTATCACACTAAAGTGGAAGTGCACATCTACATTATTGCTGTAATATTTTGTCCAGCAGTGACTAAGACTGTTACAATGTCTAAATCGCAAAAATGTGTTTTTTCATGGGATGAACAAGTCACATGCCCCTCTTACCTGGCATGCATAGATCTAAATACTTTATCATATAGGGGAAGAATATTTTACAATTGAAAGTAATTAATGCCCCTCTACATCCTCTCCCACAGACTACAATAAAGGAATGCTAAAGCATCTGTGAGAAGTAACAGAGCAAGAGAAATGGTAGAGAAGAACCCAAACCCTAATGTCAGAATCTTACTGACTTTTAAGGTATCAGAATTATTCTGACCAGTATATAGGAGAAAAACCTCTGACACTCTTGGAAGGAATATTTCATAATTGGGTTACAGGAATACAGTGGGATGTATATTCTATGACCAAATATTGAATGTGCAGGTGCCGCCTTAGACTTATATTTGTCTCTAAGGAGCCATTCTGTTAACTTACTGATTTCTGTGTGTGAAAACTAAGGACACATGAGTTACAACTGTAATCTGCTGGTGCGTGCAGAATAGTTTTTGTAAGCGTTTTGTAATACACAGGAAGTATTAAGCTGCCTAGTCAAAATTCTTACTTAACTTTTGAGCACTTAAGACCAAATATAAGGAGCAGAAAATAGGTGCAGTGTTAGTCCAGCCTAAACTGTGAAACCTTTGACTATTGTATTTTACCTTTTTCAACATTAAGGGAATAAAATAGCTCTCCTTATGTAGAAAAGCTACAAAATGTGTATTTTCTTTGCTTTTTCCCTTTCTAATAGTAGGAATCAGTAGACAAACACCAACTTTGGCAAAAAGTCATTAGAGAACTGTTTATAATTTAGCATCATTAAACAATGTGAGTCTGCAAATTTAAGCTACTAATGGTTCAATGAATGCAAACCCTTTGTCAAACAGATAAATGTGGATGTGATACTAAGGGTCCCAGAGAGATTAAATGCTGTTAGGAACAAAAGCTTTATAGCACTGACTGAGCCAAATATTGCTTTGTTTCTGTGGAAAACAAATTTGAATTAACCAGCGGGCTGTAATTATGCTGCAAACAGCTTGAGACCTGTGATTGTTTAGTTGTTTAAGAAGGAATTTTGAAGAGAATATTTTGTGTGCATATTTTCGGGATATCATACCAAAACAGTTGATGATATTGCTCAGTCCTTCTCTGCTGGCTTTGTGGCAACTGATCTTGTGCTGGCTTTGGTCACGGTGTGGCCTTACTGGAAAGTGATACAAAAAGGCTTAAATGATGTTGGGAGTATCTTTGTTTCTGTGTTCTCCTACTTTCCATTGAAATCACTGGTTCTGGGAACAGTGACAATGTCTTCAGTCATCTGAGTGTTTGTAGCAGCTCTCATAATTTCTGTTGATGTGGGCTTGTGTGCTTGGGCACAGACTTTTTCTCAATGTGGTGATTGTATGTTGAAATCCAAAGAGACTTGACTGTATTATTTAAAAAAAAAAAAAAAGGCAAAAAAAGAAAGAAAAGGTTAAGGCTTGACATTTGAGTACTAGTCTCCAAAACTTTCCTTCTAGAAAGAGCTTCAGTCGTTTACCTGGAGCCTGACTGTGGTTGAGCTTGGGTCAGTGTCCCTGTCCTTCAAGTGAAGTTGTGTTTGTTGTTCACCTTGTGGCCTCGCTGCCTTTGGTGGTGGTGCCAGCAGAGTTACTCAGGTTACATAGCTTTTGTATTGACTTTCCCTTCACCTTCTTCATCTGGTCACTGCAATGAGCATCTTGTGCTGTAACTGTGTGAGAACAGGTAAAGCTGGTGCACTGCCTACCTCTGCCCATCAGCGTGTGCCTAGAAATGGCCTTTGTCCTTCTCTGCTGATTTTGGGGGGTTTACAAGTCCTGTATCCTCAACTCCTGCTTCCCTTAGCCAGAGCCTTGTAAAAATAAAATGTCACTTCTCACTGCTTTGGTCTATTATACAGAGCCTGTTTTTATGTTCTCCTTTTACAGAACACCCTCAGTTTAGAGGAAAGGTGGAAAATGAGGCATCTGTTTGCTTTTTAATTTAAGAAACAGTAGGTTTTACTTTGTGCCTTTCTCCTGGAGTGGAGATTTACAAGGGCTCAGTATGAAGTTACTAAACAAATGTTTTTAAATGTTCTGCTGTTACTGCTGCCCTTCTAATGTATGAAAAACATCAGGTGTAAAAAGTGAAATATTAAAATATAAACATCAGAGCATTGCCCAAAGTGAGCAGTATTCGGCACTAGCTGCCATAGCTGTTTTAGGAGATTTCATTTACTAGTTACAGTGCAATGATAATTTTCTCGAGGCAGAGCGTTTGTAAACTTCTGGATGTGGTGGCCCCTTTCAAGTGAACAGAATTAAATAGCATTTTAAAGAAATTCAGTAGCCTGAGAAATACAAAGTGTTTTTAGTTTCAGCGGCAGCCTCAAGTACATCTAATAAAAATATGGTGTTTAAACTGTCCAGTAGAAACAGTGACATCTGAAGCTGATAACGAAGGACAACTGGTCTTAGTGATAAAGGAAAAAAAGGCATGATTCCCACTCCTGTGGTAACCTGTGTGTGTCACAGAGGTGGTCCATGCAAAGCAATTTAGGTTCTGCCTTCCAGTGTTGTTCTTGTGTTCATTCTGCATCTGGCTCTTGAGCAGCAGTGGTGTCAGTACCTATGTGCCCCAAAGCAAGAACTGAAGTTTGAACCTGCTGGTTGATCAGTGAAGAGGAGTTAACTTGCTGTGTCAACCTACTGGAACAAAAATGACTTTTCTCTTTTTTCTGCTAGTTGGAGTCATGTATCTATTTTAAAATATGAGCTTGCATTTCCTAGAGAAACTTTTTTGTAATAATAAATCATTAGCAGATGATAAAACTGGTTAGTTTTACTAGGTTGCTGATACCATAAAAGAATTAAATTAGAAATTCTTGATTTAAAAAATAGTAATAAAAGGAAGAGATGTAATTTTAGGGGAGGACAAGTATAAAAGTAACTTCTTCACCTGAATAAAGGATTTCCTGAAATTGTATGAGTAGAAGATATGGAATGGAAATGCGAAATACCACGATTGCATAATTTTTTCTTCTACATTATATTAATTTTTGAATTTCTTAAAAACATATTATGAGATTTTCTTTAATACAATGCTGCCATATCAGTTCTGCTTACTGAGCTCCAAGGTGGCCAGGTGCTTTGTTGGGAAATTCCTGAGTTCATTACTCATGAGGTTGGAACATCTGTTCATAGTGGGAAGACAGCAGTATAGTCAATAATGTTTTCTGGAGACTAAGCTTACTAAAATACTTCTTGGCAGATCATGCATACAAAGTAAAAAAACTATGCTGTTTTTAATAGTAAATGAAAATTTTGTTTTATTTTACTGGCCTTTTAATTAATAGGTTCGTTAGCAAATTACATGCATAGGTGCATGTATAGGATAGTCCTGGAATGCACCAGGGGTTTTTTTGATAGGTCATAAAATCATAACAATTTGGCCTGCAATAAGAATAACCTAATATGACATTGAAATCTGTCCTTATTACCTGATAAATACCAGAGTCCTGGCACGTGCCAGGGGTGATTGCATCAGAAGCTATTTCACCAGTGACCAGAACACCTGTGGTCATGGTTCATTGAACAGTAATTTGACAGAGAAAATAAGCTTATAGTCCTTTGAAAAATGAGCTATTGAGCTTCACCAAATTAAGAACTCACTCTCTGGTCAATATGGCTTTGGCAAAGCTTTTACTGAGTTATGTAAAGACTGGGTTTTAAATAAACTGGAGAACATGCACTCTAAAATATCTGTAGCTGTAGGCTGATCGCCTTACTTTGTTTTCAGAGTTCCTACAATAGTCTGAGAAACAGATGAATGGATTACTGATGGAAATGAACAAATCCTTAATAATATTCTTAGTTGCCTTGTTTCTGTTGCATCAGAATGAACTCAACTACTTCTGAAGAAAACATCATAACAGAATATTGATTTATTTCTTTTGTGCCACTAAACTCTAAAAAATGGCAACTCCATAATTAGGATATTCTAGTTGAGAATAAAATTTGTCACAGTTTTCACAGATCTGTGCTTATCATGGGTCACCTGGATGCCTCTGAACCCTTTTAACAGGTTAATATTTGCTAAGTGGTTTAGAAAGCAATTTGCCTGTGTGAATCATATTGTAACTCTAACCAGTTAAATCTGTCAGTATTTGCTGGAAAGTTAAAACACATTAATATCCATATAATGCACACTCCATTTTCATCACTACGAAAATACCAGTTGGAAGTACTTGGAAGATTAACTTGGAATCATGAGAAAAGCACATTTTGTTACAGCCTCTAGGAGAAAACTGTGCTGGTGAAACTTGAAAGAATCAGCATGCAGTTAGAAAGGAAATTCTGATTCAACCTACTTTGTGATAGCAACTAATTAACCTCTGGCACCCTTCTCTGAACTGCAGGCCACTGCTTCCCAGAGGTTGCAGAAAGTCAGGCAGCTCCTCTGCCTTCCTCTTGCAGTGTTAATATTCATTTCACATTCAACTCCAACATTCCCTTGTTCTTATCACTATGTTGTTCAACCCTCTCCAGACCAAGTGTATGTGTTGAACGTGGTTTTAACATCCACATTTAGATCAGCTTTTTGTGAATTCTCATTACATGTTACTGTAGTTTTAACTTCTTTTAACTTTTGTTTCCTAACTTTTTAAAACTCTGGTTAAAAATGGTACTCCTGCCCTTCTTGTTTAGTGATTTCTATTGATCAGAACAATATAATTAATTAGAAAGTAAATTAACTTTCTCCTTTAATAGTATGCTTAATTGTGATATACTCTACTTAAAGTAAAAAAATCAATATGTTTACATTCATTACTATTAGTTAATTATAGTGCTTAGTAGATGTATGTTAATGAATGTAAATAATGCCTTTGATAAATGTCCAAACAAGACAGATGTACTGACTGTGGTTTTGTTGGGAATTCAGTTGGACATTCAGTGTATTTCCCGTCTGTTCCGGGTGTGAATGGCACAGTTATTTCTGAATCTTAATTTTACAGCCCCAGCAACAGAAGCTGCGTTCTGAAAACTTTAAAATTTTGTTTCAGGATATATGATCCAATGCTTGGGTTTTGCTCTTTGTGTATTGCCGTTTACACAGAGCTTAAGCACTGTTGCAATTTCACTTTGTCGTACAAAGACAGGTTCTTCTTGTGTGAAGATAAATGCTGAAGTGCTACAAAGCCAGTGACAAAGGCCTAATTTGTGGTTGCTCTAGGAGTGCTCTTCCCGTGTTGGTGAATGTCACAGGGCTGGAATTCAGGGGATCAGTGCCTTATTGCCAGATCTTATTGCTGACTTGCTTTGGAACTTCTGCCAAACCCAGCTCCTGAATATCACTTTCTGCAGAAGGGAGAGGGTGCTCAGCCTTCCAGAACTTTTAAGCTGTGGGTTAGAAAGGTGTTATTTAACAAGAACAAAACAAAAATCCCCAAGCCCCCACAAACAAACAAAAAACCCACATCACTTTTTTTTTTTTTTGTCATAGTTGTTTAGATATAAGCCAACACCCATATAGGATTAATATAATCTGCTTGTCTTTATTCACATGGAATCATACACAGCCAAGTTAATGTTTAAGACTAGAATTGTAAGTTTTATTCTGGTGAATTTTTATAGTGTGGCATTTTAATGCCTTATTCACATGTGCAAGTTTCTGTCCATGCATAACAGCAAATGTGGAAGAGAAGTAGTGAAAATCTTTTCTGCAGAAGAGTTTCAGGTGGTGAGCTGCTGAGCTTATGTGTGTGATATAGAGAATTGCTCATTATATATTGAAAATCAGGTAGAGGAAATAACTGCTTATAGCCGCACCAGGCACGTTGAATGTGTACTTTTAGTTATTGCAAGTATTTTAAAATTTATTATATCCTTTCTGTTGACTGAGCAGTTTTAACAAGGCATTGTTTTCTATAGAGGACAGAGCTTTGGGAAGTTGTGTGTAATGTTCAGAAAAATGCTTCCAGTATCCTAGCTGTTCTTGGAATAAATGAATCATAGTCAAGGTCTTTGCCTTCATTTGTAAAACTTACGAATTATGCTGTCTGTCAGGAAATCAAGTAGCAATGTGGCAGACATGGTAAAAAGTCCGCTCCAAACAGCCAAGAAGGTTGATTTACTTGTATATTTCTTTTCGTAATTATTTTAAATTATGTGTTCACTTTCTATTTTCTTCTGAGTTCAGAGAAAGTATTCTAAATACTCCTTCATGTAACACCTATCTGATCTGACATTTTGGGAAGATGCTTCAAGAGCAAAGAGTCAGATTCATGCTTGCTGAATCCGTTGTTCTTCCCACTCACGCTTGCAAGTCTCTCCACATTATTTTAAATTTCTTCTTAGAAAGACATGTACAAATTTAGAGACTGGATGTCCTTTGAAATTATGTAAGACTCTTGCCTCCATGCGATTGTATAAAAACTAAACCAAACAAAACCCACTAAACCCAAAACACCCTAGAACAGAGTGAACAAAAATATTTTGGGTCATGAGCTAGCAGCTTGCTTTGCTGCTCTGTTGTATAGTTGTATTTGTTGGATGCAGAGATTATCTGGAGAGCCATTTTCTAAGGTATATCCTGTAAACTTTGTTTAAATGACTCCAGATTTGTTTTATAAAATAAAGATAACTGTGTTTCAAAAATAGCACAAATCTTGCATGCTGCAGTTCATCCACATTAGTTTATTCAGCTGAGTACATTAGAAGTCACAGCTATTTGGATGTACCCTTATTCCTACAATGTTATGTCTGTGTGCATAAAATCTCACTGTTTCAAACCCATGTGCACCGTTGAATGGTGAATTTGTTTTTAATGTTTTTGTAGCTGACCTTTTGTACTCATGGGTTTGAACAAGGCACATTGATGCTATGAGGGTAATATGTGAGTTTCAGAAAGTGCTCTATATGGTCATTGTACCTGAAAAAGGTGGGGGTAAATATTTTTTTAAAAAAGGAAATTATGAAAATTATTTTTCTTCCACAAATTCCAAATTTGTTCTTACATAGTGATCATAATCAAAACTGGGGAAAAAGAGGGGGATTTAAGCACATTCTTGTTACTTAATTTCCGAAACTAGCTTGGAGGCCAATGTTTTAACCTGCATGCTTAAAATTTGGAAAACTTTTTGTATCGGAAATTTGCAGCAATTGCGTCAAATGACTATGAATCTTTTTTGAGATATGGAATCTTTTTTAACAATGGAGATGCCCGCTTCTGTGGATTAACAGCTTCTGTTTGCTAATTAAAACTGTGTACATATTCATTAGACGTCTATACAGGCTCATAGGTAGCACATTAGATCACAGAAATTACAGAAACTAGTTGTTGTTAATATTTCTGTAGATTAATTTTATTTACATTGTATAATAATTACAGGTTAGCATAGTTAGGCTCTCAGATGTAACCTAATTTACATCTCAAGATTAAATAGTAGGCTAATAATACTGCAGTAATTCTTTAACAATTCTGCCTAAAAGTAGCTCGTCCTGTCTAGGTTTGGACAGTAATTGCTTGGAATCAAAAACTAAAATGAAGTGTTTCTCTGCACAGTAGCAAAATACTGGATATCATGTCCTAAAAGAGTTCTAATTGTGTGTTTCTAAAAGCGGGTTAAAGCTGCAGCTTGAAACTCCATGATGTATATTTTTTATTATGAATAGTCATGCATGAATGAGGTAATGCAAGCTGTAAGAATGAAAATACTTTCTTCAATATTACACTTAGCATTTCAATGTTTCACCAGTTTGCCAATGAAAAGCTAAGATGCTTGATTTTGGAAACCAGATGAAACCTCTGCAAGCATCCTATAATACTGGAACATAGAAATAACATAGCGTGCAAGTGTCTAAATCGGGGAGCTGGGGATGGAAGGAAAAGGAAAAACTTAATAGCCAAAAAGTACTTATGCCTTTTTAGAGACTGTTAAGGCTTCACTTTCTTGAATTAGCTGAAGGGAACCACTAAGGACTGATTCTGTTGCCTGCTGATTTTTTTTCCTGTAGCCTCTGTGCTGAGACATTTCATCCCAGAAGACTGTGGGTTTAGAACAAAAGATCACTGAATGAAAATGAGTTTGGTCTTAAGGTTTCTCTATTCCAATTTTCTTAGATCTCTGGTGGAAGAGGAGGATCCTCATATGAAAGTATCTCTTGGTAGCAGCGATATGGGCATCTCTGCCCATCTACAGTCTTCAAAGACAGGAACCACAAGATTTTTCACCAGCAATACTCACAGTTCTGTGGTATTACAGGTAATTAAATATTTTCATACCTATATTGAGCTGTACTGAGAATTTTGGCTGCTCTAAACAATGCGTCCACTCAATAGATTTTATCAGTCTAGTAATTTCTATAAAGCCTCAAAAACCCTCATGGTTTCATGCTGTCAATGCCCACAAGCAAGCATTGCTTGGGACTTTTTTCCTGTGAGGTAGAGGTTCAACTTTAGCAATGGCTTGGAAAAAAACCCCTGGCCTTTTCCTGGGGTCGTATGCCTGTCCATTCTCAAGTTCTAAGAGGTAACAATGTTTAAACTCTGATGTGGCAGCTGTATCAAAGAAGCTCACTTAAATATCATCATGTCATTACGTTAGGCATGTCCCTAAGATGGCAGAGCCCTGCAAGGCTTGTTGTAATGCCCTGTGCTGGGTCTGACTATGGCACTACTGTGGGGTAGAACATCTACAGAGACAATATTTATGTTCTTGCTAATATTAGAAAAATACGAGTTTGAATGAAAATGTTTTATGTTTGAGCTTTTGTTCCACACTAAATGAAGGAGGGGAGTGTATTTAATCCATCTTCCAGTATCCACAACCGGGCACATCTTTGGAGGAAATCTTGCTCTAGGATGCCGCTGTAGATGACTTTATTTTTTATTACAGTTAGATGTTATAAGTAATTCAGAGGGGATCAGATGCATAATGGGAGCTTATTTTGGAGTTTTTAACATGTCAGCTTTGGTAACAAATTTGATAATTGTAGAACCAGGTAACAGCTTTCCTTTCAGGCCACAGATTTTTGCAGCCTGTTAGGTTGCAAACCCCTTAAATTGCTGTGAAACGGAATTATATCTAGAATGCATATGTGACCAGAAGGGGTAGGTCCGAAAAAGATAGCACTCCCTACCTGAAACAACTGCTGTTGTGAAAGCTTACAAAAGAAACTCCTTCCTGAAAATAACTTAATTTTTGGCCCAGTGTACTTTGCATTCAGCAGCTGTATCTGGAAAATAATGATTATTCTGCTTGTTTACAATGTATAATAATCATTAAACATATTAGAGATAATGGTTTTAAGATGACAAATTATTTCTTTGTCACCTTTTTGGACCTACAGTACACATGTACATAAAAGTAAATAATTATTTTCGTAAGGGATCTAAAAGAGATTTCTACTCTCCTCCCAAATCAAAGGGATGCTTTGCACTGTGCTTTTCCTGCAGGGTTTTGACCAACTGCGAGTGGAAGGTTTGCTCTGTGATGTGACGCTCGTTCCTGGAGATGGTGATGAGGTGTTTCCTGTCCACAGAGCAATGATGGCTTCTGCAAGTGATTACTTCAAGGCCATGTTCACAGGTGGTGTTTTTATTAAAGCCATGTACTGCTATCTCCAAATTGCTCTCATTCAGACACTCAGACACAAGTTCAGTGCTGTGTGTGAATCAGTCCATGATTGCAGACAACATTGTGGACTAAACATCTCTATACTGTTGCATATGGGGTTTTTAATTTAAATTTTAAAATGATATTTTCATTATCTCTAAATTTATGAAATAATTTCAACCCCATCAAAATGATCATATACATTTATCTGCATGTCTATTTCAGGAGGAATGAAGGAACAGGATTTAATGTGCATTAAGCTTCATGGTGTGAACAAAATAGGCCTAAAGAAGATCATTGATTTCATCTATACTGCAAAACTTTCCCTTAACATGGACAACCTTCAGGACACCCTGGAAGCTGCCAGTTTTTTGCAGATTTTACCAGTTTTGGACTTCTGTAAAGTATTTCTTATCTCTGGGGTAAGACTATTTGTTTCCCATTTACAATGTTTAAGGCCTTGGTGTATGTAGTTTTGTTTTTTTTCTGTAATTACACTGATTTACGTAATAGTCAAAGTTATGTCTAAAACTTGCCATTATTGATGATTTGGATTCACAGAGAACAAGTTTGCTTTGTAGTTTCCTTGAAAAACTTGGTTTTCTTCTGAATATTATGTACAGCGTGAGTTTGATACAAGTGTTTCACCACATCAAAATTCTTCACTTACATGTCTGATATGAGATGTTTCAGTCTCCCTGCATGACTGTGCTCACTCTAGCATTAGTCTGTTTGCTGCATTTATTAGGTGTGCTTCAGTTACATTCACTTTATTCCTATAGTTACAACACTTCCATTTCAGAATGGAGGTGCAGTTACCTGTTTTCTGACTTAAACATGGTGTATAAGCAATACCCCGACAGGATCCTTCAGTACCTTTCCTTGCTCTGTTGTGCTTCCAGCAATGATGAGCACCTGCTCTGTGGGGCTGTAGGACAGCAGTGGTGCAAGAGCTGTGCTGTCAAAGCCGTTCTGTCTGGAGAGACACTCTGCGGTTATTTTTAATGTTTTCTGGAGGTTTTCTAATGTTGATGTTAATTGCTTATATACCTTACTAGAAATCTGACTTTAACAGGGAGACAGGTGTGTTCCGCATGAATTACAATATTATTTGGAATTCAGGTTTTCGGTTCTGTAATGAGAAATACAGAAGCAGATATTCCCATTGCTCTGCAGAGTACAGGCTTAGAAATGTGACCTCCCTAACTGAAAATATGTACCAGGATTTATGCAAACCAGAGGACTCCAAGCTGGTAATAACAGCAATCTGTTTCATACGAGGTATTAAGAGACATTTAGGCTTGATAATGCCCTGTTTTACTTCTAATTTGGAAATATTTTCCAACTGACCAGTCATCTGATAATGTTGTGATAATGTTTCATTAAGCTTGATACTCTTCATTCCTACCCCACCTATTTTATGTTGCTCAGTGGTTTTTTACCCTCCAAAATGATGCCTCTCCGGGTTTGACATTGCTATAAATACCAACTTGGAAAGAGGTCTTGGTGGTGTTTTGAATCAGGTATTTGAAAAGGGCTCCCTCTGATGGGAGCTGAGCCCCAGGGACACTGTGTTGCCCTTTCCCCTTTCTGGGCAGGGCAACTGCTTGTTTATTTTGCTTTGTTGAGGAAAGAACTTTTTTCATATTAAATAGTGTTATTGTTTAAAATGCTCATTCTCTGAAAGTATGTTCATTTGTGATGTTGACTCAGTCACTGTTTTTGTTCAGATAATAAATATCTTGTTTGATACTGCATTTTCAAAGAATTAGGAAGACTTTATTAATTCTCTTAATTTTATTGATTTTTTTTTTTTCTGGAACACTTTCATTTAGACCGATGTCTAAGGGGACATAATCTCATTCATGGTATAGCTGTAGAGGAAGTACAAAATTGAGGTTGTGCTGTTAGCCTAGTTATGTTCTTAGCATCCTTATATAAAGAATTTTTGAATGACCTTACTTCTGAATTTGTTGGAACAAGAGTTCCAATGAAGCAATGAACTTCTTTTCAAGAAGTAAGCAATGAACTTCTTTTCAAAGGAGCATTTCTGTAATTTAAATGACTCTTCAGAGCAAGTATTGAGCTTATTTCTTCTGAAGTTAGTTGGCTTGAGAGCTGATGTAACCATTCACAGACAAATGCTTAATTGTCTTTGAATTGTCTGGGGAGTCCATTATTAAAGAGATTATAGACGTCAGTTTATGTAAGGCATAATGTAATTGTCTACTTCATAAGAGGGTATTGGAAATATTTACAAAGAAAAACCAAAGCTTAAGGTAACAGCTTAATTTGTGTAACAAAAATAATGAGACCTTCAAAGAATAGAATCTGTTGTAGCTGACTTGAAAGTAGTTTTTTATTTGCTCTGCATTTACACTCCTCCTGTCAAGTAGCCCATTGCTCTGATAATCTTTGCTCTGCAACCAGACTCTTAGAGAAACAATGGAATACTTCCTAATACATTTTCAGTCTTACTGTTACTATTGATCTAAAATAATTACAGCTGTACAATAGTCTAGGACTTCTCTCATGTTCACATATAAATGAGCCATAATGTACTGAAAATTCATAAAAATGGCATGGAAATGTTTTCAGAGTAGTGAGTTCTAGACACAATACTGATTTTGCAAAAGTAGCAGCAGTGTACAAAATGGAGAAAGATGAGAAACTTATCCAAGTGAATTACAGCACTCAGGAAAATCACAGGGCAGTGGGGAAGGAGTTGTTACACTGTAATTAAAGAAAATATTCCCAAACATGGAAAATTAATGTCTTGGCTGTACCTCCATAAAAAATTTATTCCTTCTATAATTTTGTGCTTTACGCTTTTGTAACTACTAGGAAATAGTCAAATATTGAGGGCTTAATACTTGGAAGTCATGTCTTGTCAAAAGAATTTGGTTATCTGAGGATGGAGCAAGTTAATCTGTTTTGTGGGAGCATGGGATTTAACCCTGGGACCAGCTCTGACAGCCACCAGAAATTTGCCTTTTGTACTGTAAGGGTACAATGGATTCTGTCTTCTGAGCTGGTCAAATTTCTGTGCTGTTTTTTCTGGGCTTCTGTGTACACAGGAAAGTTGAGGGCTTCAGGAGTATGTTTGCTCTTTTAAACTTTGACCATTTGAAACACTGCATTAAATGCTTCAGTGTCTAACAGTCATTGAAACAAAACAAAGTTTGACACCCGATTGTTTTGTGTTACTGGGTTTGAGGGCCCGATTTTTTGTGCATGTTACTTTTCCTGAGGTGTTCTCCAAGGCTCTCATACTTGCAATCATTTTGCTGTGTCCAGTTTTGTAGTATTTTATAGTGAATTAAGTTTTTATGAGAGCTTGGGAAGTGGTTGCTTCAAAATTTCAAAGAATTAAGTGAACTGCTTTCTCGAGAAAGTACTTTGGCTTTTGCTTTGGATTTTTCAGGTTGTCATAACACCGTGCTATGCTTCACTTTTCTTTTTTGAAAAGGTTTTTAGTATTTTCTGCAACTTCTGCTTTGTAATGAGCAATTGTAATGAGTAATGTGAACGAGCAGCTCTGCTCAGTAGTCAAAGTCCATGTAAAATAGGATTTATTTAAATAAAATTCTCAACTCCTTGTGGAGCTGCTTAGCTGTTTGAATGTTTATGGCTTTTAGCTCTTTCCTTGTATTTTTCCTACTTACTGGATACACTGTACAGTCAGTCTTTTATTTTCACCTGGTATTTCCATTCCTCCTGTTCACTTCAGTGGGATTTCCAGAGTAGCAGTTCCTTCTCTTTGTTGAAGAGCTCCTGATTGTCTGACTTCCACACAGAACCATAGCATAAGTCAAACTTCTGAAAAAACCAAAAACCCCCAATGTTTGGGTAACTGAAGTATTTATTTTAATAGAATTATTGTATTGAACTCTGTCCAGTTTTGAATATTCAAGTAGAAGTAGCTATTGCATTTCTTTCTGTTGAAGGATTATTTTTTGGCTCAGGATTTAAGAATCTCTAGAATATATATTTTTATGACTTTTAAGTCTTTGCAATATAATTAGCCTGGTACATTGATTATTATCTTAGAGCACAGTAAAGAGGGTAATAGTAATTTTGCAAGAAAAGTAACCTTTAAGATAATATTTAATATGGCACTCTGATTTGAGGTGAGTGGTGGAATTTGTTAGTGAGCCAAACATAGTGCACAATTTCATAAGCATAATGGGAAGTACTCGCAATCATATATGAAAAAAACAACCCTGAATGCAATACAGTCCCAGTGGATTAATAAAGGCAGTATAAAGTAAATTTTTCAAGAATCAGGGGTTGACTGGAAAGTGCTGATGTCAAGTTCATCTGTCATTAACAGTGTGTAATGTGTCAATAAATTTCTCAAATGTAAGAAGTCCAGTAATATGCCCAGTTGCACAGATTTACTGTGTAACATAATTATTGTAATGCATAACTTGATGCATGCTGGGCACTTGGTAAGTGGCAGCCAGTCAGCAATAGCTCCAAATATTTTATTGCATCCTGAACATGTGCCAGTGGTACAGAACCTGTTCAGGTTTTGCTTTGATCTTTTAAGTTCAAGCATGCCTTTCCTGTATGCCATAATATCAGACTGCTTACCTTGATGTGGAGAAAGTGCTGCATCTCTATAGTTTGGTGCCAATAAATGTATTCTAAAGTGATTTTTAAATACAGTAACCGTATAGCAAGAGTTAAGATTTGTGGTATACTGTAAATCAGCTGTTTGTTAAGGGGTGATTTTTCCATTGCTTTATTTTTGTAATGCAACTTGAAAGAAATTTTAGAAGTAAGAACGTTCTGTTTCATTTACTTAATTTATGGTATGCTGTTATTTCCATTATGCAGTTAATTTATGTAAATTAAAATACCTTAAAGGAAGTGAACAGAATTTAGAATTATAGAATGGCCTGGGTTGGAAGGGACCTTAAAAATCATCCAGTTCCAACCCCCCTGCTCTGGACAGGGCCCTTCCACTAGACCGGGTTGCTCAGAACCCCATTCAGCCTGGCCTTGAATGCTTCAGGGATGGAGGAGCCACAGCTTCTCTGGGCAACCTGTTTGATGCTGACCCTCAAAACCAGTCAGAGAATGTTTTATAGGCTGTTGCTAGTTGGTGTGATTATATTTTGATATAAACAATGTGGTCTGTCTTGTAATACAAAAAAAATATTTCCATATATATAAAGCACAAATATTTTCATAATAGAACTCCTGACGGTCTGCTGTACATTCATTTTATAGGTAAGACCTGATTACAGGATTAGTAGGCATTTCAGGATATATGAATGAAGACTGGATGACTGTAGATCTTATCTCTAGGGCAAGTTTGATCAGTTTCTAGTGAATTAAGAAAATCTCCTATTCCTGTGCTCATTAGACATTTGAATTGTCTGGTATTAAAGGACAATGATAAGATTGAGTTATACAGTATTAAAATCTTCTAATCTCTGTCATGACCAGAAGGTCATTTGAAGGTTTTTGAATTCTTAGGCTGCGGTTGGGTCATAGTCCTCCATCTTTATAATCTTTTAAAAAATAACAATGAGATTCATAAGTTTAAATTCTTCTGGCATTACAGATATAATGAGAATCACAAAGTTGTGGAAATGGTTGACACTGAGTAGGACTGATGTGCACAGAGACTAGAATGTGTAAATGGAGCTTGGGTTGGAATAAGGTTTCAATGCAAAAAGCCACAATTCTCAGCAAGAAGCATTTGATTGACTGTGCACATGTACCAGAGAGCTTGCTGAAATGAACTGACTGGGTTCACTGAAAACCCACCTGAAGTTATGCCCCAAACCTGGCATGTTTCTACCTCCCTGTGCCTTGGATCCCAAGTGACCTCAGAAATTCAGGAGCCAAAGATATAAAAAGGTAGATGCAGCTACAGTGTAAAACAGATGATTACCAAGATACAGTCACTCGAGTACTGAGTTAAATTAGGGGGTGATCCATACTGCTAAAGCATTTAATGAGCTGAGTATTTTTAGGGGAAATCCTCCTATGTTCATTCTTCTAAAAAAATTACTACTTCTTGTGTAAACAAAAATCACTACCCTTGCCTTATTTCTGACAATTATTTAATTTTGAACAGAGTCTGTGAGAACACTGCCTTGATTTATTAAAGATCCATTTTTGTTTTGAAGGAATGTATTCATGAGATTAAACACTGTAAATATAAGTTGTCTGAAATACATGGCATGCAGGGGTTAGGTGTGCCATTCTCTCTGGTTTTATTATGCCAGTACAATTTTAATAATGTCAGAAAATGTCTAATAGTTAGACTTTTGTCTTGCTCTCTGTAACCTTGGGCTGATCACTTCTCCCTTAACTTTATTTTCCACATGTCTTTCTTACAAAGATATTTTCAGAGCTTTTCAAAGATGAAGTGCTATGAGTGCTATGATTGCTATGCATCATCATTGTATAAGGTATTTGACATAATATATGCCATCTGCTTGTTACTTCTCTCATTTCTTTCCTCAGAATAAGAAATAAATTGGGTCTCCCTTTACAGTCATAAATATATATACTGCATTGAATATTTGGTCATGTGTAAATCACCTTGAGCATTGCAAAATGCTGAAATATTGCTGATTCTACAGTATTCATTAAATTTTACATTATCATTTAGACACCAGCTTAAGAAAGAGTTTTGATTCTTTTTCTGTTTACTTAATAGGTTTCGTTGGAAAACTGTGTTGAGGTTGGGCGAATTGCCAACACATACAATCTCACAGAAGTGGATAAATATGTTAATAATTTCATTCTGAAGAACTTCCCTGCATTATTAAGTACTGGTGAATTTGTGAAACTCCCCTTTGAACGTCTTGCCTTTGTGCTTTCAAGTAACAGCCTTAAGCACTGCACTGAACTTGAACTCTTCAAGGCGGCATGTCGCTGGCTACGCTACGAGGAACCTCGCATGGAGTACGCTGCAAAGCTCATGAAGAACATCAGGTTTCCCCTGATGACACCCCAGGATCTTATTAACTATGTTCAGACAGTGGACTTCATGAGAACTGACAACACCTGTGTCAACTTGCTTCTGGAAGCCAGTAATTACCAAATGATGCCGTACATGCAGCCGGTGATGCAGTCGGAGCGGACGGCCATCCGCTCGGACAGCACGCACCTGGTGACCCTGGGGGGAGTGCTCAGGCAGCAGCTGGTGGTCAGCAAGGAGTTACGGATGTACGACGAGAAGGCCCACGAGTGGAAATCCTTGGCTCCCATGGATGCGCCGAGGTACCAGCACGGCATTGCCGTGATCGGGAATTTCCTGTACGTGGTTGGGGGCCAGAGCAATTATGACACGAAGGGAAAGACGGCGGTGGACACGGTCTTCAGGTTTGATCCTCGCTACAACAAGTGGATGCAAGTGGCATCTTTAAACGAGAAGCGGACCTTCTTCCACCTAAGTGCCCTCAAAGGACATTTGTATGCAGTTGGAGGTCGGAATGCAGCTGGTGAGCTAGGTGAGTCCTCCTGGAGCCAGCCCCTTGCCTTTTGTTGGGCCTGGAAATACCCTGCTGCCCAGGGAATGGGTGGAGAGAAACAAGTTGAAGTCATTGGAGTGCTGCTGCTTTCTGGAAATACTGCAAATGCGGAGCGAAATTCGTCTGGATACTATTAGAAGTTAATTTTAGAAGGGATCCCACAAAAAAAAATTCCAAATACGTATGTCTTGTATATTGATGCATAATATCCAATGTCTTGGCCTTTACCATAAAACTTGAAGTAAGCATGTCTGTCTGCCTGTGTAAGTGTGGGGGAATATAAATGCAGTTTTAAAAAGAAAAAAAAAAACCTTCAGCTGAGAAACTAAATCCACTCCTAAGGGATACATGGCTCTAGCTGAAACTTGCTGTTGAATGAACATTACATTTTAAAAGACACTAATTTTCTGGAATAGTATTTGAAATGCCAAGGGGTGTTTTGGTGTGGTTTTTTTGTCTTAGTCTAATGACAGTGATTTGTTTCACTCACAGATTAGTGAGATTCAGATATTCTGATGTTCTGGACTTTTTAATTATTAAAAATGTTATTTTCACCTATGATCTTGTGAGTACACAGGTAACTTATTTGTATGAAGGACTGAATGACTCAGTCGTGGTGCCTCTTCTTTTCCCCATTGCAAATGATATTTAATTTAGCTTGACCAAAAAAAAACCCAACCCAAACAAACAAACAAAAAAAGGGAACAAAAAACTCCCATACCAATTTCTGGGAAACAAGACAGAAACAAAGAATAAATACATGATAAGTTATAATTCAACAAAAAAAATGCAGAGGATGACCCCTCTTAATCCACTGCATTGTGCAAAGCCATAGTGATGCGCCTTTAGTCAAGTCTGGGATAGTAGACTCAATTGTAAATTTGTCTGTGCTTTAAAATTGAAATATTACAGAGATTATGGTTGGAAGTTTACTATAATGTTATATCTAAACCAGATATAATATCTCATTATTTAGTTTGCTGCTTTCAGCCCGATACTCAACTGTCCTTGCCAAGTCTTTGTGGCTTCTACCTCTTGCTACTAAGATTTGCTTTTCAGAAATGCACAGATATCTGTAAGTGCAGTGGGAAACATTTTTAATTGAAACAATACAAAACCTGATTTCTACTGCAGGATCTGTGGCTTCTTAAAATGACTGCATCTTGGTTACTCACATGCACAGCTTTCGTCATGTTGCAAATTTTCATAGGAAACATACAGTACACTGCTTCTACCACACAACAGTGGCCTGGCTTTGCTAGAAATTTAAAATCCATTCCAGTGTTTGATGAAATGAGACATTTAAAAATGCCTCCTGTTCCAAAAAGATGGGAAATTGTTTAGCAATAACTTGTTTTCCCTTGACAGCCATTTTCTGATGCAGATCCTGAGATTTTCAGAATTTTTTACTACATGTCACTTTATTTACCTGAAAATGCATCCTAAACAATCTCAATATCCTCTTAAAGACCAAATGTACAAACTAGCATGTATTGATCTTTATCTTGAGTATTAGAAAACCTCATAAATAGCTTCAGTGAGCTATTTTCTAACAGTATGAATTAATAGCAGATAATCAGATTGCTGACCTTGTGTACTGTACAATCTGAACAGAGTAGGGTTATAAAAATGCCACTGAAAAAGCCGCAAGTCTGACAAAAGCAATATGAAATAATATTGTCACTAAGCCAGTGCAACCTGTGTGTGAAGGAGGCTTTGAGTGCAGTGTTACCTTAAATTAGATCAAGCAGTATCATTCTGCTGACCACAACTCTTCTGCTTTCTTTAATTAACATACAAAATTTATCACCTATCTAAAATTCTTCTGTAAAGATATCATTAAAATGTTGTAGGCAATTTCCACACAGACCTGAAAAATGTCACTGGATCAGTCTGTCAGAAGAGCACTCTAAATGCTAAATATTGTAGCTGTCTGATATTTTGATTTGGGGCTTCAGGTTCTTTCCTTGTTAATTGTGAGGCAAGTCACTTTTCATTTTCATGTTTCTTTCATAAACCTTGACAACTGGAAGATGAAATCCAGCTTAAACTTCCCATTCTCTTCAGAAGAGAAAATCTCTCAGGCTTTTCATAGAAGAGAAGGTCAAATGTGTGTTGGACAGATATTAAAGAAGTTGCCCTTGGGTTCAAACTAATTTCAGTCTGTTGTTAGAGAGGAAAAATTCCCAGAACCTGAATTCAGCTTTCTGGAAGATCAGCTCTTATGGAAAAGGGCCAAAGGATTAAAGTTACTAAAACTAATTTTTTTTTTTTCTGACATTCACAGGAATAAAAATATACTTTTTTGAGGCTTTCTATCAAGCCTTTTCGAAACAGTTTTCAGATGTTTCGTCTTCTGAGAACTTTGTAAATGCCACTTTCTACATCTGTAATACTTGCTGTAGTGTAATAATGAGCTGCTGTTTTACCAGTGCATGCCACTGAGAAAAGTTTGGTTCCCTGGAAAGGATGAGTGAATTTCCATGTACGTGGTACATGTGTTGGAATGTGGTAAATGTATCCTTTAAATGTCCTGAATTATGATGCTATAATTTAAAATTTTCAACCCTGTGACAGCTTAGGGCTGTGCAGAATTAAGTACCACTCCTGGAAGGATGATAGATAATTCTGGTTAGTTCTCTTTAAATGTCAAGGCAGGCATCTGCCAGAGGTATTCCCAGAAGGCAGGAGATCAGCACTCGGGCACAGGGAGGAGCCCAGTCTGGAGAAGGCAGGTGTGGAAAAACCAAGAGTTTTTTGAAAAAGAGACAAAGGGAAAACCAAGTGTGGCTCTCAAAGATACTTGTGAAGCAGAGCACATTGGCAGATTCCAGCGGAACACTGGAGACCGTTTTCTCTTCTGACAAGTAGATTTTTGTAGCTTATTGTAAGAGTTCAGTTGTGGTGCTTGATGACAGCAGAAGCTGCGCCTGTAAGTCCTAGAAAACTTGTGCATTTAGGTATTTTCCAGATACTTCAGGCTCTGCTGTTGGTAGGCTTGAGTAGAGTTTGGGGTTTTTATATATGGGCTTTTCCTAAGCTTTTTAGGGGTTGTTGGGTTGTGACCAAACCACAGATTCATTCATCATGCTGCAATAAAGACAGAAAGAGAAAACTGGCAGGCCAGGCCAGTTACCTGTTCTTTCGACCCTCTGCCCATCAAGTTGGAAGGTATTTATTTTCCAGATGCCCTCCATGATGTTGAACACTCCTTGTTTATGTAAAAACTTCCCCTCTGTGTGTGTGTGTGTGTGTGTGTGTGTGTATATATATATGTATATAAAGATATAGCTAATATATTTTAAATGTTGTTGATTGATATGCATCAGTACCCAATAGGGCTGTTTATTGTCTGAGTAGTATTGTGAATATCAGACCAGAGTGTGAACTAGAGGACCTCTTGTGCAGAGGCTTATTTTAGAGTGGCTCCTTGCTACGCTAGGACAAAATTAGTCGGGACTATTCAACCAAGTCAGCTTAGAGTTGTAGAAGAACAAGCTGTATTATTGAAATAATATAACAAAATTAAGATACTGGATTTTGGGACATTACAGAGTTGCTAAGTCCTGCTATAGTAGACCTCAAGACACTTTAGAAGCTACTGACAGAGAAGTGTTAAATATCTGTATACTCCTTAAATAGCATGGCACTATAAAATGAGTGCAGGCTGAACGTCCCTTGGGACTGCCAAAACTTTGTGTCTTTTTGCGATTGCTTAATTCCGTTAAAATGAGGCCCATCTTCCCTGGATTATGGTAATGAACACATCAGAAATTCTACTGTTAAACATAAATAAAGCCTGGTCTGAATCATTCATGGTGTTGGAAGAAGGAATCCATCACTCTCACTTAGGTGCGTTAAAGTAGCAGTTTTAGAGTGTTTTGTGAACTCTCCTCTGTCTGGAGATTTTGTAGAGAATGTCCTGATGTCTCTCTTAAATTATGGGCACCTTTAATAGCTGGAATTTTGAATATTTTTTTCTTTTCAGTGCAGAGGAATATGTTGCTAAAAGAGAGAATTTGAATGACCTTGCAAGGTAACAGGGAAACAAGTATGCGGATCAGTCTAACAGAAGAGTAGGGGTTTTCGTCTGAAAAGTGATTAGCTTTGTTTTAGAGCACAGTGGATGTGAGATTTGAGTTGGAATAGCTTGTCTGAAATACTGTCAGACAGTACTTTAGCTGTACTGGGAATGTTCGAGACAGGTTTGAAGCCACATCAGAAAGTGACGAGTCTTGGACTCACCATCATCCTTTCTCAGATAAATAATGTCTGTACAACATGGTGATAATGATGGTGGTAATGTGTAACAATTCTGCGTGTTTTGTCTTCTTTTGCTAAAGGGATATTTTGGCTATGGCTTCTCTCTTAAATGCAGTTCTTAGTGCAGTCTGAGATAGAACTGTCCAGCATTGAATGCCACGTTCATCTGGGTACTGCTGGCTCTGCAGTTGCTTTGCACATCCTCTGCTTTTCCTTTGCACATCCCCTGCTCTTCCTGTCCTTGGAGTGTCTTAGAAATACAAGTTCCTCACCTCAGTGCAAGTAAGAGTGGAAGCACTTTGGGAAAGAGGATGCCTTTGTTTTTGTGGAAGCAGCAAAGTGATGGTTTCGGTGCAGAGGAGTAGCGAATGGTGGGTTGGACAGGGCTGCTCTAAGGGTGGAACTGGGACAGCTATAATTACTTGCTCATCGAATCTGTTTCTTTCTGGTTTTGAAATTTCTGCACATCTTTGCTTCTGATTGCTAAATAGAGCAGAGTGGAAAGGAGCTTTCCTTTAAAAAAAAAGAATATTGGAATAGGTGAATATGTTTACAAGAGTGAGCATGGGTTTATTTGGGGATTGGGCAAAAACTGCATGTGATGTCAAGGTGGCACTGCACAGAAACACAACTCACAGATTTAATTTTAGGTGTCATTTGTGGAATCAGTTCTTTGTGCCTATACCTTTCTTCGGGCAAGAGAGGGTCGCCAGCGTTCACTGGGGTTATGGCTAAGTCCTTGATGGATACAGAAGATCTGCAGGATATCAAATGGAAAAGAATACAATTTTTTTTTTTAAGAGGAGATTTCTGTCTTTATTAAGAAAACCCAAACAACCAAGTGTTTGGGTTGGCAGATTTCTTAGAGTAGACTTGGGAACTTGCCTATATATTGGGCAGATTTTTTAAATCAAAAATTTGGTACATCACCAGTACTGCAGACACACATGACTTTGGTTACTTTGTATTGGTTTGTTATTTTTTTGTCCATCTTGCACATCCCCAGGACGGCAGAACTGGGAGTCCTTGAGTGAGGCACTCTCACAGAACCAGATGCATTTCAAGATTTCATTACTATTTTGAAACAGTTTTGAGAATATGAAATTATTAATTTTGTACATGCAAACCAACATATATAATTTGTTTAGAAAAACCCAGAAATTTAGTGTGTTTTGCCTTATATCATGAACTTAATGTTCTGGACTGGCACGCTTCTGCATTTCATAAATTTAAATTTCAGCTCCTGGGTGGAGAAAAGCTGCAGCAAATCCAGTGTGCTGTAACAATTTAACAATTCTTATGTGCACAATATATTTTTTTATTCTTCACTTTTAGCCTTAGATGATGCTGAACTGACTGTCAAACAGTATTTCTAACATTGGAACTGGAAGCTTCTATTTTCAGTGCATGTGCTTGAGATGCTAATTGCATGGAATTACATATTATCATCCCGTTTTGCAACAATAAGGAGGTGATGCATCAGCTAAAAGAGAATTTAGAAGGTCACTCTAATGTGCTCTATACTAATTTTTTCATGACTAGGGATTTTTTTGTTGTTGTTGTCTGAGACCGTAGCTATACTTTACTCGGCCGAAATGATCCAGAGGATCTTTTTAAAACAGCTTTGGAGTTAGGGTGTGGTGCCTTATATTCACTATGTAAATGTCACTGTCTGATGTTTTTTACTGGCCTGGTCCATAATTTTGCAGACTTAAACTAACACTAACTAGATTCTGCCTTTGTAAGAGCAAGTTTTTCAGATTCTAAGGGTATTTTCTCTCGGTTGATGCATAATCCTGCATTATTAAGTCACCATCACTGATTCCATAGAGCTGGAATCCATAGATTCCATAGAGCTGACTCAGATTTTCTGTCCTTGAGTCAATAAAAACCTTGTTCTAGAGCGAGTAAATGCCACTTTTAAAGAAAGATTAGATTTTTCTATTGTATAGTTCATAAATACCCAAGAGAGATTAAGCAGTCTTTTTAAAAATTGTTTAAAATGAGATTTGTCTTTAAGATAATTATTGACAATTGCTCTGTGCATCAAAAAGTCACTATATTATGGGGTTTTTGAGGATCTTGTGCCCCTCTGATCATACTGTAGTATTCAAGCTGCCAATACCTAGAGCTTGCTCCATTACTGAATCTGCTTTTGATTTGTATTCTCTGTGCTTGTTGCACACCATTTTCCTGCAACCTGCATGTCTCCCATCTTACATCGAAGAGAGGTTTCCTTCTCAGGAATCCATTCTACACTGACTCCTGTGCAAGGGTTTCTTCTTAACTTGGTACTGTCCTCTGTGATTTCTGATTTGATAAATCCCTTGATCATTTTAACATTCCAGCTCGTGAAAAAAACTGCACAAATAGAGTTGTACATCAACACAGGCACTGCTTTTCTCCTTTCCAGATTCAGGGATGTGTTTTTTTTTTTTTTTTTTTTTTTTTTTTTTAGGCTTGGCTTTTGTAAATTGATGTAGTGACTTGCATATGTTGTGCTGTATGTTGCTGTGCAAATCCTTAATAGAACCATGCAATACAATGCAAAATTGGTCAGCAAGGGACAGAGTGTTCTCAGCAAATTTGCTGATGGTACAGCCCAGCTGGACACGATCCTATGCAACCTGTTCTTGGTGACCCTGCTTTAGCAGAGGGGTTGGACTAGATGTTTTTCAGAGGCCCTTTCCAATCCCATCTGTTCTGTGTTTCTGTGATAGTGCTCAATAATCCCCTTGAGACTCCCTCAGCTGAACAGTGTTACTTGTTGGCACTTCCTCTGTGAATGTTTCTGCCAGTGTGCTGTACTCAGCACCAAATTGCCATGCTGGCTTCAACACTTTTATGCTCTCATTTGTTTCCAACAGCCACTGTGGAATGTTACAACCCCAGAATGAACGAGTGGAGCTACGTGGCAAAAATGAATGAACCCCACTATGGTCACGCTGGAACTGTGTATGGGGGGTTAATGTATATTTCAGGTAAACCATGCCTGTGATATCATCTCTATGAAACAGAGTTTCATTTCTAACAGTTACTTATCTAACTTTTTCTGTTTTAGCAGCAGACAGTACAAATTAGTCTGTGGTTGCAGTAGGATTGCCGTAGTATCAGTAGTGATGCAGTTTCATATGAAGCCAGTCAAACAGCACATATACTGCAGGCGCTGACAAAATTATTGTAGATAATATTATGCTTAGTAATTGAATAGCTCTGAATTCCAAAGCAGTTACTCATTCTACCAATCAGAATAAAGTTTTCTATTGCCACATATATAATTTTATATAGCAATATAATTAAGTATAATATTGTTATAATATATTATAATTATGTATAACAGTATTAAATAATTATATAATTATATTATGATAAAATATAGCAATGTAATTAAACACACCCTCCCTATAAACTTTGGAGAGCATTGGAAGTTTTGTTACTTTAAAGAACAACATTTGCCCTCATGGAGGTAATGGAAAGGGCTAAGTTCTCATGTTAATCGTAGTATATAAGTGATATCTGTACTTTCACTGTTTTTTTATTTGGAATATACTTGGTCCTGTATGTCACTGAGGTTATAGTTTCATTCCATTTTTTTCCAAATGGGTTGTCTGAAAATCTGCTATTAGCTTAATTTTTAGAGAAGATTCGATCTGTCTGTCACAGATTGATCACAGGCCTATATTCTCCTACTGAAATTTTAAAGGATGTCCTCTTAAGAACTAAGCTGAAATTCAGGGCAGTAGGTGGGACAAGGTTGCTTAGCTGACAAGAACTGGTGGGGAGATGTGCCCGAGCAGCTTGATTTAGGGGCCCTTGTGCCAGTAGACTTGGAGGAATTTGTTTTAGAATTTTCTGTAAGGCACAGGTGCTTATTTTTCTGGAGCAAGTCCATTGAGCTACTATTTCCTGTGCTGTTACCAGTTGTGTTTTGCCCATTTTGCTTGTTTTACTGCAGGTGGTACATGCATATGCTCTCTGCTGTGTTTTTTTCCTGTAAATCCCACAGATTTTTCTTTTCCTTTTATCCCGAAGCCTCTCCAAATGCTTTTGGCAGGGAGCTATGGAGAAGGCAAATGTAGAGGGAGCCATAGGTAACTATTAACAGAAGAATATTTGAAATGTGTGTCCTCTATTCACTTGAAGTTGATGAAAAAAGTTTTCTGATGAAAATTCTGCAATGTGATAGGACTGCTTAAAACACAGCGCATGGTATCAAAATTTGAAAGGGAAATGGATTCTTGATGGTGAGAAACAAAACTAGCAAACTGAATGAATATAAGCAAAGAAATAATTTTGCAAGACAGAAGCATAGGTAACAGTTTTTTGTTCCTTTAATCTGCCAATATCAATAGTGTAATGAGATGCAGTGTGAGACATGACTTCTGTCCATATTCCCATTTAAATGAACAAATGTCATTTGAAGTGGAGTACTTCTGTGATAGTAATCTGAGGCAGAGTGAAGAAGTTTTAAGGAAGATGGAATTCTTTCAGTAAAATGTATTTTTTTGTTATTTAATGCTTATTAGGGTGAGCAGTACTCTAATGTGTTTTGTTTCTCTAGGGGGAATTACCCACGATACTTTCCAAAAGGAACTCATGTGTTTTGACCCTGACACAGACAAATGGACTCAGAAAGCTCCGATGACGACAGTCAGAGGTCTGCATTGCATGTGTACTGTAGGAGACAAGCTGTATGTTATTGGTGGAAATCACTTTAGAGGAACAAGTGATTATGATGATGTTCTAAGCTGTGAATATTACTCGCCAACTCTAGACCAGTGGACTCCAATTGCTGCCATGTTACGTGGGCAAAGTGATGTTGGGGTTGCTGTCTTTGAAAATAAAATCTATGTTGTTGGAGGATATTCTTGGAATAACCGGTGCATGGTGGAAATAGTTCAGAAGTATGATCCAGAAAAAGATGAGTGGCATAAAGTATTTGACCTTCCCGAATCTCTTGGTGGTATTCGAGCCTGCACGCTCACTGTTTTCCCTCCAGAGGACAATACAGGGTCACCGTCTAGAGAGTCTCCTCTTTCAGCACCTTAGAACCATCCCCTGATTTACGATGTTGTAGTAACACCTCTGCGCTGCATCATGGGGTCTATTATTTTTCTTCAGTAGTTTCTGTTAGGCTTAGCCTACAGCATTTCATACAATTTCTGGGGAAAAAAAAGACTTTGACATTATTTGTGCTGTTTGTTTGGCCTAGAATCTCTGTCAAGTGGTTAATGAAAAAAGATGTACTCACCCGAGCCAAATGTTTAACAAATGAGAGGATATTGTCTATAAAATGTATGAGCTAGGTACGTTATTAATGTTGTATGTTGGGTGTGAGGTACCTTATAGCTTATATTTGGGAGCCCAATGAGTCAAATTTGAAGACTTTGTATTGAACATGTCACTAAATTTCGTGTTGAAATCCTTTTTCCTTTTGTTTTTGACTGCAGATTACAAGGGTAGGTAGACCACATCAATGTGAGCTGTGTCTGAAGGTTGCCAAGGGACCTGAGCTACCTCCCTCTTTTCACAGAGTATTTTTGACATATCTGTTTACCCACCTGACGTCGTGGGTGCTTTCAGAGCATATGAAGTTTCTTAGGCAGAGGGAAGAAATAAAATAATTTTAAAATATTAGCACTGTACAGGAGCGGACCTTGTAGAGGCCGGGAGTTTTTTATAACATATATCGAGTGTTTTTCCTGAATCAGTTGAATGATGCTTCAAACAAGACATCTTAAACATGTTTGCGTTCTTTAATTTGGGTTTTTTTTCAGGAATTGGCTTCCGCTTGCATGGGAGCACACACTATTAACAAATGGGAATTCAGTACAGCTGTGAAGTCTGTTGTACGAGTGTACTGAATATAGGTAGTTAAGGGCTAGAAACAGTAACTTAAGCCACTGAATTTGACCAAATGGTTCCATCAGATCAAATTTAATCTACCTTTTCTCCTTTGCTGTTGAGATAACTTGCATAATGTGTCCTCTGTATAGTCTCAGTTAATAAGGTTATTTAGCACAAAGTGCAGCTTCAGCGAGAGAGCTGCTTTTGCTCAGTGAAGCTGGACTACCACGTTTTACCTTCTTTTGTTCAATAAAACTTTTAACTGCAGTTACCCAGTCTAAGCTACCTCATTAATGTATTTGGTTTTCTTCCTCTGCCTCACTGTCTCCAGGATATGCATTACGTATATCTGTGTGGGTAGATGAATTTGCTAGGAAACCAATGCAGAAGTGATCATGAAATGGGTATTTTTGACCTACTTTTAAGAAACTGTTTTGGTGTGATGTGTTCATTTTATTGTTAGGGACTGATGAAAAAACAGTCTTAATGTTTTTTCCTTGGAGAACTGCTTATGTGTGCAGCTGTGCAAATTCACAGGAATCTTTGCGTGCTCCAAAATACAGTGCGCTGCTGAGAAACTGCAGCTCTGATTATGCCATTGTGCTTGTTCTGAACTTCCCATCATGTTACAAGTCATTTTGCTAATGAACACAGTCACAGGGGTATCCTCTGGGGAAAACTGTTTAAACCAGCTTATTGTCTTACCTATTAACAATAACCAAGTAAAGCTTAACAGACTTTTGTTGGGAGTTTGCTATTTGTGTTTTGTTCCTGCTTGGTGCATCAAGCAGCAGGATTACTGTGGTGTCAGTTTTGGAAGTACTGATATTTATTCTTTATGCAGTTTACAAGTAATCGTCACTACCAAAATCTGTGTGTAAGCTTTAGGTTTCGTATTTGTTTTGGTTAAAATCAAAAGCAATTTTTCCTCTTTAAAAAATTGAAGTCTTAATTCCATGTGGCTGTGCAAGGTTGTTGTAGGTGGAATAGTGGCACCAGTGGATACTCCTGGAAACTGGCCAGTGAAGTTGACTGATGAGTCAATAAATTGACTCATCACCCTAGGAATACTCTTCTAATGCTGTGCAGAGCACTGGATAGAAAAATGTTGCTCTGTCGTTTAAGGATTTGTCAGTCATTTAAGTGTCACATGCTACTAATATTTTTTCCCAGCTCAGAGACCAGATTTTAGACCCTGCTAGAGTTTAAATCCCCTGAAATCCATATTCAGTATCTCTTTTATTAATTAAACTGAAAAGTACTTGAAGGAGTTGCAATTCCTTCAGGATAGTGTAAATATATCCTGCTGTTTGTATGCTGAGGATGAGGGACACGCTGTTTAAAAGTGGGTTATCTTCACTGTTACTCTCTGTTTGGAAGAAGCTTAACATGGGTTCTGATCATTCTGAAGTGGTTTAAAGTCAGGATGTCAGTTTTGTGTCTGAGCCTTGAATAGCCAGGAGCTGGTATATGGTCACAATGTTGAGTTGGTTTTTTTTAAGTGACTCATTATCTGTTACACGTAAAGTGGAAAAATTATTTTTGAACATTTTGTTATCAGTGGATTAAATGTAGCACTTCAATCAAAAAATCTTTGGGATTTTTTTTTTTCCAAATTTCCCTCTGGATTAAAGTGTTTATAATGACATTAGTTAACATTTACTCACTAGGCAAACATCAAAGACTTGCCCAAAACTGCAAACTGGTTTCTTCTGTAATGTAGTATAAAATGACTTGATGCTCATTGTGTTTTTCTTAACCATAGCATAAGAAACCCTTTCCATCTCTGGATCCACAGCTGTAGGTATACATATGGATACAGCAAATACCCATTTCCAGTCAGGCTGCCTCTTCATAAATCTTTAATTCTTTCATTTTGCAGTTGTAGTACCTAAATCAGAAAAGCATCTGGATAAAAAGCAATTATAAGTATTTGACTTGAATGAAATCAAGACTACATGGTGTGCCAGCTGGGAGAGCCACGGGAGCTGTCTGCCATCTCCCAGTGATGCAGACACACACTGCAAAATTCAGACTTTGCTTTTTTGGTGCTCAATTAGCAGCAAATACCAAAAGTGCTAACTTCCATATACAATTTGCCCAAAGGCCCATCTGCAAGACCTAGCACTCTGACTCCAGACATCCGAGACGACATTTCCTTTGTTCTGTGTTTTGAGATAGGACAAGAATGGTGGGGAAGAAGACCTGGGAAAATCCAGGTTATGTAAAGTTTCTTTGCCCTGTTCACATCAGAGAGTTGATCATCTGCAGATATCCATTTTTCTGTGATTCTCCTCCCCTTAGAAAGCTGTAAAGTCCAAGAGCCCGGTCCAGGGAAAGCAGTTCCTGCCAGGACCCAACCAATCTCGTGGCTTCTTGTGATAATGGAGTTGTGCCGAAGGGGTGAGCGCTGGTGCAGCAGAACGTGGCTGTCTGACAGCCTGGCTGTGGCTCTAGAGGCCCCTTGTGGGGAAGAATCACTTTACCTGTTGTCAGGACAAAAGTGAGTTGTTTTCTTATAAACAATGCTATTTTTAAATTCCCCATCCTTTTTCTGAGGGGTGGGATCTTTAAGGAGTAACATTTTAGTAACAGTCTGAAACTCAAACCAGTAGTCTGGTTCTTTAGTGGAATAATGGAAATCATGGATTAGGGCAGTTTGCCCTAATAAATAAAGTTCTCCTTAAAGGCTTACAGTCGTAATCTGATGGGCTGGTTGGACATCAAAAAATAATTCGATACTACAGCAACAAGTGCAGTACAAATGTCTGGAGAAGTTTGTAACCAAAGAGTTGGGGATGATCTGATCAGCAAACATCATAGCACTTTTCTTTGCAAAGTTCATTCTGCCTACCAGAATTGTTGTTCCTTCTCAATTTGCCCTCCAGCTGGTTATTGCCTCACTTTTACACTGGTGTCTGACTCTGCTGGTCACTGTTTTTTTTAATCCTTTGGTTTTGTAGCTGACGTCTCTTGTTACTTCCTCCGCTCCTGATAAGAACAGATAAAGCTGAGGCTTTTTTAGTGGCACTGTCCTTATGTCGAGGGAGAAAATAGCCCATTGTTGATAAATGTATTCGTAATTCAGCTTGTGCATTCTTGGAAATATATAAGCAATTTTAAGATAGTAAAAGGTATGTGCATGTTGCAGGAGTAATGTGTGTCCCGTTTCCTCCTGGCTTGCACCTTACGTGGTGTGTGGAGGGTTGTGTGTAGTGGTTACCCAGAGATCTGGAGGGAGAGTCAAGCTCTCATGTGGCACTTTATGCTTTCCATGCTCTGTAAAATGTTCTTTACTTGCATACCATATGTAGCTTATCGGGTATTTTTTCTTTTGTATTTTAGTTTAAATGTGAATCATGGTTCTTTGTGTGCAAATGTGGTCAGAAAAAAAGTCTTAAAGGGCAGAGTTATACTTTGCTTAATTGATAAAATTTTTGGTCCTGTGAATATTGCAGGACCCATTCAGCTGTGAGAAGCTGACTGCAGTTTGAGAGCAAGCTAGGAAATCTGGATGGCTTTCCTGCCTGTCACCAGTTCACATGTTCTTGTTGCCAGTCTTTTACAGGTCATTAAGTGGACTTCTCAGTCCTTAGGCTCCATATTTTGATGTCCAGTTCTGTTGGACCTGCTGATTACCCATGCTGGGGAAAATGTGGTGGGATGTGTTTCACAACCTATTTTACTGAAACAACATGGCTATTTTTTTCAGGAATTCCACCATCAGTGACACAGGAGTCCTCCAGAGTTCTTTAAGGACCTGGTAATTTGTGTAGACGATGTAGCCCAGATAACCTGGGAGTGGTGCTACAGCAGGAGCCATGAGTGGTTGACATTCCTGAGGGGATGGTCTCCTACTATATGTATTATTTTGGCTCGAGTGCTGGTTTTCTCCCCATCTTTGGGAGTATTTATTGCTGCTGTTTGAGTTTTTAACTTTCTATTCATGAAACGAGTAACGCCTCTGAGTCTGTAGTGGGAGCGAAAGGTTCAGGCGGCTCTTTCAGAGCTTCATGTTGTCAGGCTATCCTCATAGTTATTAAATCCTTTCTATTTGGAGCTCTGTTTCCTAACGATTTAGAAGAAATTGGTTTGCAATGGGAAAAGATCTCAGATGAAAATGTGTTTGGGACTGGAACAGAAAGGCATATTGTTTTAGACTTTTTTTGTCATGGTTTAGAGGTTAGTTTGGACTTTGAGCTCCCACAGACTGAATAGGGAGTGAGATAGTTGTCGTTTTTTTTTTTTAAGTAACTTATAGTTGGCTTAAGTGAGTCAAAGCTCAGTTGTTTGTACCTGCTTGCACTCTTGGCTGGCCTGTTGCTGTATTCTCCCTCAGACCCCAGCACTCTGTGCTATCTGGCATCTGTTTCCTTGTGTAAGAGCATCTCCTGTCTTCCCGGATGCCTGTTGCTTGAGTTCCAAAGTAAATCTGAGCCTGGATTCTTCCATCTAAAGTACCTGTGGAGCTAAAGACCGTGTGGAACTGTGGAGTGAGGGCCATGGCACTGACATTTAATTCCCCACCAGCCCCTCACTGCTTTGCAAGATGTTCCCGAACCCAGCTAAAATCTGTGTGCAGGATGCAAATCTCTCAGGATGAAAATTTTAGTAACCTGGGCATCTAAAGACCACCAGAATGTCCTCATCCTCTTTTCAAGGAGAGTTGTGCACTCAAGCTGCTGAGTGCTCTAGAAGGGGGCAAACACAGGAACTCCTTGGGTAACCATACTTTCTGATGGCCTTTGATTCTGCTCTTTCTTCTGTGCCCACATGGAGATCCTGGGAGGGAAGGTCAGGGTTTGGTCACACTTTCCAGCTCTCAGTAGAGAACAAACTTGTTTATTCTCATCTGTCTGCACAACACTGCAGGAAAAAGAATTGTAGGAACAGTCCGGATTTTAAACATTGTCTCACAGAACAGTATTAATTAATAAAGGAAAAATTAGTCTGTTTTAACCTATATTCCTCATAACCAGGATTGTTCCAAAATACTTTGCTTCTGTTGAATTAACGACTTTGCCTTTACCTCCCTTGTTCAACATTACTGTAAAAAAAAATTGCTTGGTTTCTTTTCCATTCGTTTTTCATTGCTTGTAACCTTTTCTTAGAAATGTGGAAATAATTTTCCTTACATGTTTTATGCACCGAAATAAACACGCCATTGATCACCTGAGTCCCCTCCCCATGTTTCTTACTCAGTGCCTGCCAAGTTTATCTTTCCATATTTTTGCCCAGATGTTTGACAGCTGTCAATAAATACCATTACAGAGTCATAAAATTTCTGCTTGATGGGTGCTGCATTTTTAGTTGGGGCAAAGAGGGGTCATCTCTTTTCTTGAACACTTCTGGAAAAAATTGCTTTGAAGAACAGGCCTGCCCTGTTTCTTACATTTAAATGCAGATTGTTTTGCCTGTGCTTGTTAACTTTAGTTTGGAATATTTTAATCTTTCAGATATGTAATTGCAATGAGTGCTTACAAGAGCTGTTTTATGGAGTGTGTATTCCCTGCTTATACGTGGGTGAGGCACTCGGTGGTGAGGTTTCCTTGGCCCCTGGCTCTGAGGTTCCCTTCCTACCCAGAAAGACTCATTAAGCATGATGTTCTTCCATCTTCAGGGTAAAAACCTTGTGTAACTGAAGAACCTCTACCAGGGGACAGTGAACTTGGAAGGAAAATCAAAGCAGCTTCCTAATTGCAGTTAAAGCATAGCTCAAGTTTCCAGAAAGGGGAGAGAGAGCTGCTGTCCCTTAGGCATGTTTTGTCAGGAGTTGAGGATATTAGCAATGAAAGGATTGTTGCTGTAATTAAAGACAATTAAATAAATCCCTACATCTGTCCCCAAAACAGAGAGAGATTGCTTCTGTTGATATACCACACTATTAATATTTGACTTTGTGTGTATATGGGATGTCTCAAGTGCTCATATCACATAAGTGATGCCCTAGTCCCATTAGTCACAGTGTTTTCTATCTAGTCAATTCTGAATAATGTTTTAAAATTACATAGAATATTAGAGGATACACTTCTCTGGGTTTTTTCCTAAGCCTTTTTAAAAGAGAGTTTCTGTATCTAGCTATTTTAGCATTACTGCATTTAGTCAAACCCAGGAAACATGAAATGTCAGGTTTTGGTTCATCATTCAGGTCTTTTTGAAGTTTCTGCTGCTCCTTTTCACTTTACAGAGTTTTAAGGAGGGGATGTTTCTTCCTGTGGCAAGAAGAAACAGAGAAAAGGAAACATCAGATGCAACTGAATGATAGTGTCTATTGTCAGCAGCTCTGCCATTTGGGACAATTTTATGATTTACAGTCCTGTCAAATTTATCTTGTGTAACAACCCAGGAGGTTTCCATTTGGCCTGCAGTGACACAGTGCTGGGAAAGGAAAAAACCAAACACCTTGCATTATTCCCTGCTCTGTGACTTTTGTCTTACACCATGGAATAACAACACGTACTCGCCTGCACTGAGGCAGGAGCCTCAAATCCCATCCCTGCTCCTGTCAGGGGGATGGGTCCAGTCCCCACTGTGACAGAGCTGCCAAGAGCAAGGGGCCATTCAGGGCCACCTCTGCCCCAGCCTGTGGCTCTGGGAGGCTGAAGGTCAGGGATGGAGCATGACTTTGGGAAGGCAGGTGCTGCTGTGCCTCTCTGAACAGGAACCAGCAGGGCTCCACTGTGGGCAGCAGAGCCATAAAAATACTTTCATCCAGCTGCATGGAGGAAGGATTTTCTTTTTTATCTTTGATTGTTCATCAGAATACTTTGAATCTTGGCTCTCCAAAGTCTAGGACAAATCTGAGCTGCAATCATTGCATGTAGAGATCACTTTAGGAGCATGTCTGAGTGATCTCATCTAGTTTTAGCACTCATCAGCCACTGATTTTGGAGAGAGTGGGGATTTATTCCTCCCCCCCAGTTTTCTTCCAAGGCCTTAAATATTTCTCAGACATTTTGTGAGTCTGATTCCAGGCAGGTTGGGCCATGCAGAGGTTTAAGTAGTTAGGGACATGACTGAGACCTCTTCGTGTCACCAAGCATGTGTCCTATACTTAGGGATGCTGATGAGAAGAAAGCTGCAGCCTTGTCTGCTCTCCCTACCCTCACTTCCTCCTCAAAGACAACCCACCGTAATTGCAAACTAGCATTTTCATTAGACCAGGCATCAGATTGGGAGTTTTAAAAGATACCTCACATTTTTCATCTCACTCTTCATTTTTGTTGTCTTTTTGAAATTAAGATGAATTTTTTTTTCTTAACATCACATGGCATGAGAGAACAATGCCATTTGATAAACAGCTGCAGCTTGGAACTTAGGGTTACAGCAAAAGTTACACTTCTTAAAGAATCACATTTCATTTTCCTTTTTCATATTTATACACATTTATAAATGTGGACTTTCTGGAATTTAGATAACTTGATAGAGATGACATGTGCCATATGGTCTTTAGGACAAATTTGAGCTTCATTAGCAGTTCACTGGCTGAAGGGAATAGCAGTTAAGTCTTTTGTGTGCACTCTAAAATCAGCTTGTCAATTAGCAAACAAACTAAAAATTACTGGAGTTTCTTTTTACAGAAGTCTCTGCCCTGAGTCTTCTCCTTACACCCCACACAGAACTGACTTTGCAGCATCAAACCATTAGACCCTGTGTTCATTGTTACTGCTTTGCCGCTGGAAATGGGTCAGGATTAAGAAGAAGAATCTCAATGTGTGTGATGCAAATACGAAAGCTAGGAGGCAAGTGAAACCTCTGTACTGCTAAATCTTATGGGCACAGTGCTGGGAGTGGAGGGAGGGACCTGCTGGAAGTAGCCCTGAATGTTGTAGCTGGTGGGCAAAACCAGTGCCCTGAGAGCAGGAGTGCTGTGAACCTCCAGGGAGAGGTGATGTCCAGCAGGGTGGCTCCTCAGCTTCCCAGTAACCAGCACTGCCACTTGTTCAGGTTCTGGATGGGGATGTGGGGAGAGCAGGGCCAGAGTCTGGGAGGGGCACCCTTGGCCTGGCCTACCCAGGGGCTGGGTGTGTTAGTTTAACACAACCTGGACTTTTAGTGGGGGCAGAGGAAGACATGGAGGCTGCTTCTTAGAGAGAAGCTCCTCTAAAGTTCCACTTTGTCCAGCAGAGCCAATCCCTGGAAGCTCTGACGATGGACATATTGGCTGGCCCAATTAGAGAAGTTGGTAACGCCCCTGTGATGATGTATTTAAGAAAGGAAAAACCATGGGAAGCTCTCTTTCTTCTCCGGAGGGGTGGTGAGGTGGCTGCCGCGACCCATCTGAGTGGGGGCCGCCCAGGCCCATTGCGGCCGGGACCACTGGGGCCCATCTTGGTGGGGGCTCCTGGGGGCCATGTGGCCGGAGCCTTCCCAAGGCCGGGACTGCACGGCTGGGGCCCTCGAGGCTGAGAGCAGTGCAGACAGGGCTGACCATGCAGTGCTGGTGCAGACCCCACAGCCGGGGCCCCCCAGAANGAGAGGGCTGACCATGCAGTGCTGGTGCAGACCACACAGCCGGGGCCCCCCAGAAGGTGCTGGCAGAGACCATATGGCCAGCGACAAAAACATGGCGAACAATTCCCCAATATGGAGCCCAGATGAAATCAACCTTTTCAGTGCAGCGAAGCTCTATAAGAACTTTTGCAATTGATGGAACTTGAGAACAAATGAACCTATAGACACCAACTTTCTTCTGAGTCAGAGGAAAAGGAAAAGTGAGGACACGTGAGGAAAACCAACATGGCGGCACCGAGGTCAGTGTGAAAAAAGAGAGAGAGGAGGTGCTCCAAGCGCCGGAGCTGAGATTCTCCTGTGAGCCATGGTGAGGACTATAATACAACAAACTGTTTCCCTGTAATTCATTAGGTGCATGGGGGGTGCAGAGATCCATGTGCACAGCCCGTGAAGAAGAGTACTCACACTGGAGCNAGCCCGTGAAGAAGAGTACTCACACTGGAGCACGTGGATGCTGAAAAGCTGTAATCTAGTGAGGAACTCGAACAGAGAGAGAGGACCCTTGCTTCCAGAGATAAAGACAGACCCTTGCTTCCAAACTAGAACAGCTTGTCCTTAAAAGACTGAACCCCTGTTGGGGTTTTAGGAGTTCT
>VZRV01010647.1:2738553-2764493 GCA_013398115.1 Falcunculus frontatus | reverse complement strand
TGTGTGTATGTGTGTATAAAATACAATCATGTTATGGAGAGAGATGTTTAGAAGCTAAAAACCTATAAATACCTGAGACTTCAAAACATACAGTTTGTTTGAATGTACTGGATCAACAAACAACTCAATAAATATATAATGGTAGCTGACATCTGCACTGTTAGCATACTTGGAGCCCTACTCGTATTAGCATTGTTTAATGAAACTTATTTCACACACACAGCAAACCAGAAACATCTAGGCAAGCATCTTGCTTATAAAAATTGTAAGTAAATATTCAACTGCCACTGAATTCAAAACAAAACAAAAACCAACCAAATGAGAACAACAATAACAACAAAAATCAAACAACACACACACACAAAATAAGCCTTATTTTGTGTGATAACATCCAGAAAAGCTGTCACACTCAATTATCCTCCAATTTAATTTTAAAATGATTTAGCATCAAATGCTTCATGGACAAGCACACATAAAAGCACAAAAACAGATTACAAGTAAAAAAACTGCATAAAAGAACAAACTTTTAACATTTGAGTTCTTTTGCTGTCTATCCAGAAGGAAAAAAATAACAACATGAACCAAACTGAGAAACACTATATCGTCATCTATGGGATTGAAAGTGTTTAAAAAGCAAAAGAGATTTTTCTCTCTCTCTTACTAAGTAATATTTTACAGGACCAAACCAGAAATGAGACAACTCCCAATACTGCTCTGCAGCCTCACTGCCTATTTTCATTTGTGCACCACAAAGCTCTCCCAAGAAGGTACACAAGTGTTGGATTGTTTTGTTTGGCTGCTGTTGTTTTTAGATGATTTAAAGACACTACCAAGCTCCCTCTACTGTTCTATTTATTCCTGAGATGTCAATAAGCACGAGACCAGAAAAAATGCCTTGTCCTAGACAAGTCCGTGTCTTAAAAGAAGAGATAATTTGATTACTAAGACTTATTTCAACACTTTTATTATAAATTGCGAAGTGATACATTCCAAATTTAATGTAGTATAGAGAAGATTTTCCTTAATAGTTGCTGTAGCACTGAGCACTTACAAACAAAACATACAAACTAAGAGGAAGTAGAAATAATCCTTGCTACAAAAAAAACCCAAAACCAAACAAACCATAAACATAATAAAACCCACTAAAAACACTAAACCAAGTAAAAGCACCATAAATTTCTCCTTCACAGTTCACCACGTTCAGGACAAGTTGGTGCCTCAACCCACTTCCATTAACTTTTATTCTGTATTTCAAATATTGATCTTTCATCATACCCCCTCAGATATGAGGGGGTTTTTAAGCATTCTCTTAACATCACAGCAAACTCCAACACTGCAAACAAAGTCAAATTACAGCTTTTGTGAGAAGCCTGGGCATGGTGTTTGCTCCCAGTATTCATCCCAATCCAGACTGCATCACATCACTTTGAGCCAACCACCTCAGTCTGAGCTTCAGTTCCCTCCCAGGTACACACAGCCAAGATTCTGAAGTCTACATTCAAGGTGTATCTAGATTTTTTAGTTCAGGAGTACTAAACTGAAAATCACCTCTCATTGGTAATGGGATCCACAAAGGTGCCCAGTTTGCATCACTACTGAACAAACTGCAATTTCAGAGACATTTATAACTCTCTGTAACCTACAGCTGTATTGGCAACCACAAAAGCAGCAAAAAACCCAATCTCCACTCACCCTGATATCACACACTTCTCAGAACAGAGATCTGTGTTTGGAGTCACATTTTTGCTTAGTGCTCATCCTTCCACATCTCAGCCACAAGTTGATGTCCACAGGGAAAATACTGTAATATCATCATCTTATGGAAGAGCCACTGCTTCACTGACAAGACATCACCTAATGATTTAGGCTGGGAGACACCTCTGGAGCTCATTTATTCAGACCCCGTGCTCCAAGCAGGGCGAGCTTCAAACCTAGTTCAGGTTAATTAGAACCTTGTGCAGTCAAGTTTCAACAATCTTCAAAGACAGAGACCCCACAGCCTCTCTGGTCAAGAGCTGAGATGAAGCAGGTCACAGATTATGCTCCTCTCAAGGATAATTACATTTCCTTATCATCAAGAGCTGGCAAAAGCCCCTGCCATGGCTGACAAAATTATATTGCTATGTCAAATAGCCCTGGAAGAGTTAGCAGCAACAGCAGCAGCAGCTGTCAGTTCCCAATAACATTTTCTGCACTGAAAACTGTTTCTGACAGCATTTTTCAAAGCACAACCATCTCCTGAAGTCATCTTGCCAAAATTGACAAAGCTATGGGTATTCAGTCAGAAACACTTCCTCTGTTTCTAGGCATGGAGGTCCATATATTTACTGCTGTGTTGTGATAACAGGTGGATCAAATATAAAATATGTTTTCTGTCTTTAAAACCAGCAGACACATCAAATAATCCATGGAAAAAAAACAGTGCTTACAAACAAGTCAGCTAAACGAATGGTCTTTCCCCTTATTTTATCAATGTGATGAACGACTTGCTGAATCACTTCTGACGTCAACTTCTTTTGTTGTTTGGGGTTTTTGTTTTGTTTAATCAATTATAGTAATGAGTCAAAGACAACCTAAAGATTCAAATTCCCCTAGGAACTTGAAGCCAAAGTAAACATTCCTTTTGCCATTATTTTATATTTGGTGCTTCCCTCTTTGATTGAAAAAAAAAAAAATTACCTGCTCAGCCAGCTTGGCATTCACTTTCTTATGTTAACTTCAATAGTTTAGCTGTAATCTAGAAGTCCAAGAGAGGACCTCAATTTTTGACACTGAAACCAGCAGAAAGATATACTAACATTAAAGTTTGTGTCATATGTATACAAACACATGTGCACACACATAACAGTCGAGAGAAGACAAGCAGGGGAAGCAGCCTTCCCCCAGTCCCAAAGTCACTTTTAAAAGGTCATAAAAGGTTAGACTTGTACGTGCAAGTGTAATCCACAGGTTTTACACTCATCTCAGGGAGTTCTAGTTATTAAAGATCTCAAAACACACTGCTAAACCAGAACAGTTAATTCTACAGTTCTGATTAATCCCTGTCAGTACAGTTACTTTTTAACTTGACTCATCTTCCATTTCAGCTATACCCAACAATATTCGTTTTTCAAACTTCTGTGAACAGACAGGCAACTCGTTCAACTCAATAAACAGTATTATCAATTTTGCTGGGTTTTAAAGTTTCTGCTGATTTCGGAGGCAGCCATAAAAGCAGACTTCAAAGAATATTTTCACATCTTTATTTCAATATGCTTTCTATGCTAGAAATAGCACCTACTTACTGTTTTAGTTAATCAAAGAAAACTGTAAGTATAAATAGAAACACAAGTGAACTGCAGCAAAATACTGAGCTGGCATTACTTAAGTATGCACATAAAAACACTGTATAAAAGCTATAAGCAAATCTACATGTCAGATTTTTTCCCCATATAGCAGTACCAGGCAGCATGATATTTAGTGAGAAACATTTCAGCATAACCAAACCTTCTTAAGGCAGTTGGAGCCTATGCCAGCATAAAAGTCTTTTCTCTGAATAGCTGATCCTGTCTGAGGAGCTGGTATTTGCAGCAGCTCTTCTGGAAAGTGATCCAGGCTCAAGTCAGCTCATATATCTCACCATAAACTAATCCTACAATTGACCCATTTTCAGCTTGATTAGACTTGCCTATGACTGCATGATTGCAAAAATCATTGTAAGAGAAGAAGGACTTCATGACCACATGAAAAGGAACCTGTGGCACTGATAACTTTTATAGTTTCAAGCCAATCTAAGCCAAGATGAACCAATCCTGGCAAAGCGTTCCAAAGGTACAAGGAAAATACGAGCAAGCAAAAAACGCTGAACACCTTTTTCCTTGGAGTGAGCCATTAACTCTGGCCTTGGAAAACCCACATCCATTCTATGTAATTCTTTGACTGCAGTTGGGATTGATCAGCCTGGAAAAGAGAAGGCTTAGGCGTGACCTAATTGTGGCCTTCCAGTACACGAAGGGAGCCTACAAGAAAGGTGACAAGGGACTACCGACAAGAGCCTGGAGGGACAGGACAAGGGGGAATGGCTTCAAACTGACAGAGAGTAGGTTTAGATTGGGTATTGGGAAGAAATTGTTTATTGTAAGAGTGGTGAGGCCCTGGCACAGGTTGTCCAGAGAAGCTGTGGCTGCCCCATCCCTGGAAGTGTCCAAAGGCAGATTGGATGGGGCTTGGAGCAACCTGGAGTAGTAGAAAGTGTCCCTGCCACGGATGATCTTTAAGGTCCCTCCCAACCCAAACCATTCTATAATGGACTCAATACATAATTGTACAGCAAAGCCTAAAGAAGATCCATTGTCATCTTTCCCCAATTCTGATTACATACCTTATACTGTCAGCACTTAAAGCAGCCTCAATTCACCCTTGCTTCAAGCCTGCTCAAAAATTACACATCAAACAGCAGCACAGAGCAAATGCTGCTTTGACAAATGCAGCCTTTGACATAGCTTTTAAGTTATGTCAAATTCCTCATGTTGTTTCCTATATTCCAATTTCTTCAGCTATTACAAAGAATTCTGCAAGAATTAGGTGGTCCCAGGAGTTTTTTGTAGAGAATGTAAATTAGAAGGCTGCACCTCAATAATTTTTGATGTGGACATGCTATGACATTAGATGAGGTGCAAGTAACTATATGAGCTAAAAAGCTTGCAAAGAAAACGAAAACTATTTCTAGGTAAAAATAGTTTTCAAGTGTCATTATTTTATGCTGGAGAATTTTGAAGTAACTGCATAGAAAGCTGTAGTCTCTCCAGAGTGGACTCCATTTTCCATTTAGAATTGCTTCTGGAAGATTTTTAAATTTTTTTTCAAAGTTCTGTTCGTGCTTTTGCTGTCAGCAACCTGGCTTAAAAAGCTGAAGGCAGTGCCAAGACACTGGTTGCTGACTTCTGAGCCAAACAATTCTTCTATTGTTTTTCAGGATTTAAACTGACTTCTTTTTGGATAAAGGAGTAGTCACAGAACAGTCCAAATTAAAGAGCCTGAAAATTGGGAAAACATGGCAAGATCTTTATCAGCATTTGGAAACTCGCTCGACTATTCTTCAGCTTTGTTGTTTTCTTATTCTCTCCTCAGAAATGAAAACCCTGCAAAAAAACCCACCAAATGCCTTTAAAAGCTTTGCTGAATACCTGGTAGGATTTAATTCAGGCAGTGCTGGTAGAAGTTTCACAACCTAATTCCTGGTGATGAACAACTTAAATGAACAAATTTGATTTTAAAAGTGTTAGTTTCCAACATTCTTGTTACTCAGTTCTCTCTTGTTTACTAGATCCCATGAGAACCCAGGTTTCCAGTGCTATTATATACTTATTCCTAATCTTGCTCCTCCCAACCCAAATGAGAACTCATTAAAAGCACATAAATCCTAGCGTATGAATCCAGCTGGTGGTACACTAAGCAGCTTTCACCAGCTAAATTCTCTTTATAACATTTTCTTCATATTTTAAAGATATTCCAGAGGCACATCCACCAAATTTAGGAATCGATTCCCATCCTTTGAGAGAGTTTCCAGGTCTATCCACATAAATGCAGTTTAACAGCAAAAACCATCATTTCTGTCAGACCAGTAATCTGTATTTCCTCTCTTCCAAAACCTAAAAAGGAACAACGCCACAGGTTTTCTGTTTTGTCTAATATCATGAGATAATACCGAGCCCAAAACACCAAACCTTTCACAGAACCTTCTAACAGAGAGTTCTTGTCCTCCAAAGAGTTGTGTGTATACAACCTACAGATTTACTATTAGCAATACTAAGGTAAGTATTTGTCTTTCTAATTTTATGAATATGCCACTCTACATTCTGACATTATTATTATCTAGGAAAACAGAAATTCATTTTCAGAGTTGACCAACATTGAGATCCGTATGTAAAGAAGCTTCCAGATCCATTACTCAAATAAATTCATAATTTCACTAGTTAAAAGGAAAAAAATCAAATCCAGAACTTTAGAGAAAAATATTGTCTAAATTATGATTAAATCTCTACTACATTCGTATCTCACTTGTTACATCTTCCAAAGAATTTATTTCTTGAGAGAATAATATAGAAAAGGTAGTTACTTCCTAATAATCCAAGAACTGATCTAGAGTTGAAGAAAAATCATTCTTCAAATGCACATGTGCCTAGATAAAACAGATGTTTTGGGAAGAAAGGGAGAAAAAAAGAGAAGATTTTCTTTTCAAGTAAGTAAATATTTCGTCATTTAGACTAATGTAAGCATCTTACTCCACCCTCCCCAAGTTTGTATCATCTAAATTAATCTTCTACTATCTCTAAAATGATCTCATAGGATTTCTGAAAGCAGGTACAAGTTTAATACTTCAAATCCATTTATAATCTGAAAAACAATTCAGCTTTAAAATCTCTTTGCCAGGTTCCAACTCACTCACACAAAGCCCTTCGTACAAAAAGTCAATTACACCAGTCTGAATCAATACTGGGCCAGCAGACAGTGTCTAATGATTTCATAACTTTTATGTTTCTCTCATTAAATCTGTGTGTAGTAAAGCTTCAGGAGGAAGATCAGTAACATTTTCATGTTTACATAGTTTATTTTCAAAACAAGTTAAAGCCAAAACATTACTACAAGCAAGCTATTAAGTCTTCCCATGCAGCCATGCTTTGTGCACACACAGCAGCCATCAAAGCTTTAGAGATAAGATACCAGTCAGAGATACTGTGCAAGACCATTTCTAAGAACCTGCAGCACCATAACTAAAACAACATTCCTCTCATTTACTCCTAGTAAATTAATATTTATAACCTGGTGACTAATGTTGCTCTCCAGAGCTGCTGAACCAGGTTAGATGCACACAGCAGTGCCCTGTTCCCAGCTGTGATCACACACCTGGGACAGCCCATCAGGACGGGAGGGATGCACAGGGATGCCTTGTTTTGGCAATTACAAGATTCAGAAGTGGGATACTGAATGAAAGGAGTGACCACAGGGTTCCACGACTGCAGACCTCCAGCCCACACCACCCCGAGCTACACCTTCCATGTGTTTTCAGCCACTTTCCTAAATGACAAGCATTTCTTTCAGATCTTTGGAACAGCAGCCACAAGGGCCAGCTCTTTTTGATTTGTGATTTCTCCTGGTAGTTCTCTTACTGGAATATACAGCAAATCTGTTCTCTACCTGCCTTTCTACCACTTCTAATTTGGAAGACTTGCACTCTCCACATCAGCCCTCAGTGAGGTATTCCAGGCACTCCTCAAATGAAGCTCTTCCATCTTTGATCACCCTTGTCAAACTCCTCTGTGTCTTCAGTTCTATTATGTCATTTTCCTGTTAAACCAGTATTACTTTAGCATAAAACTATGCTCATATTTCTAGACACGCTGAACTGGAACAATATTGTTTCAGATGTCAGGCCTTTACCTCCACATGATTTTCCAGCTGGAATCTGATTTTAAGAAGCCTGTTTTCTCTGCACTGTGGATGAAGGCCACAGCTTCTGCTTCTTCTTCTAAATGAAAGTGATAAAATGTAATCCAGATATCAATAGATTACATTTTTTCCTATCCTGAGGGCATGCAATTCTGTCAATTCATAAGCTTAGCATCACGAAGATACCAATCGAATTTGAGCAAGTAGTGCTGCCTTTCAAACAGGAAAAGGAAATCTTGTTAAAAAGTGCCAGAAATCCTTGCATGAAAAGGTCAGTGAAAAGCAGTGGCATGGTGACAGAAAAGAGTACACCTAAGAATCAAAAACAATTATCTCCTTTTTACTTTCCAATTAAATTATTAAAAAGTCCCACTTTCCTGAACAGCTTGGGATTCTCTGAACACTAGAAATACCCATAAGGCAACAAATTGATACAGTTGCATGTAAAGTTTTTTTTATATACTTGCAGAGTTTCCACATTCAAACTGCAAGAATACTCACTCAAGAAGCAACATTTGCTCCAAGTTTATTTTAGCAAAGTGGAAATAAAAGATTCAATTAAGATACTGGCTCAAAAGGAGACATAAAAAGGAAAAAAAAACCCAAAATGAACCAACTTTGGAAAGTCATCACTAAAATTTAGGACCTGGTGGCTCCACAAGCTGAAGTGATAAAATAGCATCTATTATCTGCAGATTGCCTGTGTAGAGCTTCAAATCACATCAGGGGAAAAAAAAAAAAGGCAAGCTGTTATTTAACTCAAAGTTTAAAATTAATTTTAGTGCCTGCTTCACAAAAAAAATCTGTACCACATTTCACAACAATTGGGATATATCTGAAAATCTTTGAAAGTCTGAAAGAACATGGAGCTTATACTCCCCTCTGTACTGTGTGTTACTGCTGAATTCAGTATTCACCTTGACACATTTAAAGTGAGAGGGCAGTTTTCTTCCTAGTTATCTTAAATAAGAAAAAAACTGTTATACTCTATTTTTTAAAATTTGTTTTTAAAAGAAACCAGTGGTAGAATCTGCAAAGAAAGGGATTGCAATTTTCAAGTCAGTACCTAAAGAATGAACATTACATGTCAGCTAAAAAGAGAAAAACCGTGAACCAGTATTAACACTACACAGATGTGCTTTTTTTAGTTATTATTTTAATTTCAAAAAGTCCCTCTCCCCAGGCAAATGAAAAAACATAAAGAAAATCAATTAAATAGTCATAATTAACAAGCATATAAAGAGGAAAACACATTTACCAAAATAAATTCTCTACAGAATGCCATTACGGATCTCATAATTTTTTTTTTTTTTTTTTGACTACCTATACAGGGTAACCAAGAAAATATGTTAATTTGCCTCTAACTTCATATTCTTCCACCTATTAATCTTGCACCACAAAGAAAACCTTTAATCTGTTCTTGTGGCAAAAGGATCTCCTACATGCACATGGCTCATTTTGGTTAGATTAAAAAAAAAAAAAAAAATCTTCAAAAGGGAGAGCTGAGCCATGTAAAATATTTAACATGAACCACTTCAGCTGCCTCAAAACAGGTTACAAAGATACATAAACTTTTGATGAATTCACACTATTCAGTTCATCTACTGCCAAGACAGGTCATATCTTGAAAACATTGTTCTCCTCAGCTAAAAGGAAACAGCTCCTGTATGTAAATTCCTGTCCTAATTTCATGTAGGGTATTCATCACTCTCTCCTCAGCAGCCAGGACTGTGCATCAATCCTACTCCCAAGCATTTGGAGAAACAATCTTCCTTGTAAGTATTTTCTTTCCTCCATTAAAAGTTTTATTCTGAAGAAGGGTGTCCATTCAGAAGGATGCTGCCTCTTCCCACACAGCTCCCTATTTACGGCTGTAACTCATAAAATATTTTCATCCCTACAGTTACTGAAGCACATCAGCTTTTATTCTATACCATTATCTTTTTTTGGGACTTGTACCTCCTCAGCTTCACATGAGTCAGTTTTCCCTAGATTATTACCCTGGCCATTACCACACCACCAGGTGAATCACACTAGCATGAAGTAGGAACACTGGAAGAAGAGTACAGCTAATTACTGAAAATAAAATCACAGCTTCAAAGATCATTCCACACACAATATTTATACGCTCATCTTTATTACGCCTCGAGCAAGTAAATATATATATAAATTTATTAAACATACAAGTATAGCTTACAAACTAGCAGTGGTCATGTATCATTTTTGGTGCTCCAAAGAATCACCAGAAGAGCACTCAGAAATAGCTCGAAGCAACGTCACCAGAGAACTCTAGCACTAACATTTCCAGAGTATTTTGTGCAGTACAAAACATGGTCTGAAGAGCATGAAAAGCTGAGATGCTATGGAAAGTGAATACACAGGAGCAGTGATTTTGTATGCAAATTAAAAAAACAAAAAAAAAATCAAGGATTTAAACACATAGTAAACCCAAGTTGCTAAATTATGGAAATGTATTATTAAATTACATTCTTCTCCATTCCTACCTCTTTTATTTGAGTGCTAAGAATGTACCATTATGTGGAATTTAGTCAAGCAACTTTTTTTTTACCATTTCAATACATAAGCAACCAGTGAAACAGCACAATTTATATCTAAAAATAAGACCAGAGATTTTAATGGCTCTTGATAATGTTTTCCTTACAAGGATTATTTGCAGAAAAGTACAAGTTTCAGTTTAGAGCCCTGATAATTAGTGCCTGCGGGAATAAAGCAAATTATTTTTTCCACAGCAACATAATTTCCTGTAACTTTAATTTTTACATGATGATATTCCAGTAGTTGCTCAGACAGAAGATTTTACTGTCTATGGTGTGATCGGGATTTGAAACAATTATCTGTGTTCAGTTTAATCTCCCCCATTTAAAAAAAAAAGTTAGGTTCATAGTTATTAAAAAACTGTATATGAAAAAAGAGTATTTGCCAATAAGCTCCACATAATTTTAGGGATGCTAACGACTTCCTCTACTTTTGGATTCAATTATTTACAATGACAAAATCTAACAGATGCAACCTGTAAGTGCACCTGGAGTACAGGTGTTGCAGCTCTCAAAATTCCATGAATCCATCTTCACTGACTAGGAAAAGCTCAATCTACAGAAAAGGGGGCACAGACAAATTGCTGAAATACAGATGTCAGAGCTGCCAGTGGTTTGCAGAGAGGCAACACTACAAAGGTGACACTCAAAAGTCATCCCAGAGTGCGTTCAGCGAGCACGCAGAGGAACCCACTGCTGTTCCTAGAGCCCTTCACCAGTTATTTTTCAATCAGAAATGAGAAGACACAGTGTCTTGCAGGCAATGGAGCTGTACAAAAGCTGTACAAAAGCTGTGCAACTACCTTTTCCTACTGAAATGAAAAACAAATATCAGCACTTTTTTTCCCAGTTTTAACGATGCACAGGGATGCTATGTTTAATCATCACACCTCATGGGGAGGAATCATTAAACACTTCAAAAGGAGCTTCTAAAAAAGACCAATGTTCTACTTGGTTTTAAAAAAAACCCCACCCAAACAAACCCTACATTCCCTTGTAGACCTCTCAGCCAACAGTACTGGATCTTTCCCAAAATAAATGCTGGGGTTACAGAATTAGACCAGGAAAATCACTGATGCAATGATGAGACATGTGAACAGACATTGTGTCGTTCACTCGGGCAGCTCCAGAAGCCAAGCCAGAGTCCATCCAGGGGGTGAAGTTAGGCACTTATTAGTGTTTACAACATCCTTATTCCCCGACTTTAGAAATTCACCAGCATTGCTGCAAAGTGTTGTAAAAAACAAACAAACAAGCAAGCCTCACAAGTCACATGCCAGACTTCTTGCAATCCTGCTGATGAAATTCCCATCATTTTCAAACGGACTTTGGAAATTACTATTACATCACTTTATAAACAACAACACCCCCCCTCCCTGGATTCTTTTATTAAGTAACAAAATTAGCTTTTTATTTTATTTTAAAAGAAAGCATAGAACTGATAGATGAGCTGTTCCTACTCCTTCAAAGCCAATAGTCTGAATTTTTACTTGAGTATTTTAAGCAATGGCCTACCAGCACACAGGTGTTTATGCTTTGCATCTATAGAGAGAACAGGTATGAAATGTTGATCTCCCAAGTAAATAATTTCTAGTAAAAAATGCTGTCCAATGGCACAAAACTAAGTATTAATAAAGCTGTTCAAGGAATGTATTTTAGTGCCATTCTTGAAAGATGGCTTTACACTCCATAATACATTCATCTTGCTTCAGAATGAGTATTTCATAATGTATTCATCTGAACTTAACATTACTTTGCTTACATGACAGCTCCTAATGCTTTTCATTTTAAAATCTGTTTTATTCTCTGTTCAGCACGGTAGCTTTTCATCAATACCTCTAAAGTGGTTATTTTCAATACCCACTTAAATCCACTGAGAAAATCAAAGTGTAGTATTCAATAATCAAATATTATTTCATCTGAGTATCATGAATTCTCCCAGCCAAAACCATAGATGTGTTGGTGAAACTTTACCAGGAACATAACAAAAACACTGTGAAGCAGTTGGGACTTATCTAATGACCACAACACTATTTATCTCCTCCCAAAAATAAAACAGCTTTGATTTAAAAAAAAAAGCAAAGATTCCCTGACCACAAGTCATATTTTCTGTTGTCATTTCACAGTGACATCACCATGACATCTTAGAGACCTGGAGAGAAGTGGAGAATGAATCAGTCTTGTCACGGCGTGGCCAACAGAAAATACCAAAGAACAACTCAACCCCTGGCTTGTCTATTAACATTCAGAGGTTATTTTCTTCTAATTCCATCAATTAGATGGATTCTTTTTCCAAAACTAATAGCAGCCAGTCTTACACAGACAACAGTCTGAATGACAAATAGATCTAAATTATGTCAATTTACTGACAGCAGCACCAAAAGCAAAAACCCCTCGAGTTCAATTGTTAATCTATACTTCCACTCCTTGTAAAACGAGAAGTACTGGTCCCCAGCAGTACACAGATGCAAGCAATTCAAACTATCACATGGCAAATTACAGAGCATCACGGATCCAAAGGAATCACAGGGAGCAATTCTCCCTCAAACGACCGGCAGGAGGAGAAAGTCATAAAGAGCAATTTGGTTTTGATCTGCCATGTAAGTTTACCCCTGTCCATTCTTTTTCAGAGAGGAAGGAAGGAGGTGAGGGGAAACACAGAGGAATAGACTGGCTGAAGATTTTATTTGCCATTAACAGCACATTACTTGAATATTTAAGTGTCACTTTATTAAATATGTTGCAGGTGAGCATGTACACACATACACCTCTTCCTCATTTTTAGAAAAAAATCAAGTAATCGAATCCATCAGTATACAGAGAGATGTTTCTAACTATATCTGTTAATTACCACAATTATAGTGAGTTGTCCCTAGTGCACACTCTTTTACTTTAGGGAAAATAAGTAAGCTTAATTGAAATTTTAAAAAAAATTAAAAATCTGTAAAGCTTAATATATAATTCAAAGTCTTGACTTCTCAACATTTAGCAGTGGATCCCGAGCAGGTTTTAATTTTGACTGAATAGCAGAAAATCCTGCCGGGTTCATTTCAGGCTGCAGGCATTTGATACTGAACTGACCTCGCAGTATTTACATTCCCCTTAGGAAAATCTGGCATGCAGTCCAACTGGGGAAGATCATGTCTAACACTACTTGAGCTACCAGTGCTAGAAGCAAGCAGAGTAACAGTGAAAATAGTAGGGTGAACAATAAGGGCACGTATACAGAAATAAAATAAAAAGGAAGAGAAAGAGAAGGTCAAACAGCAGAAGAAGAGAAGAACTGAAGAGACAGAGAGTTGGAGACAGTTGTTTTTCTGATCTAAATAAATCCCTATTTTTTTCTTCCAAACCAGTGGTGCAGACAGGCTTTTAGACTACTAAAAAAACCAAATTACTTCAGCTCAAGGAAAATAAACTGATCAGAAGACTTGAAATATTTGTCTCTGATCAAAACAAATCAACAGCTGCAAACTGCAGCTTTTTCTACACTGCATTTGATTTTTTGTTGTGGTTGACATATCTATGTCAAATTTGGACAGAAAAACCCAAAACCATAAAATCCTTCATAAGCTTTGCTTTTGACCATTCCCCCTACAGTCCTAATAGAGACACTTGGTGAACCCAGCTGTTAAATCAAATCCAAAACCTATTCACCTCCTCTCATTACAATTTAGGTCCCTACTGCTGCAAGGAAATTAAATAGGAACACAAGAGCCAGTCAGTAAACTGTATTCCAATTTTTCCTAGAGGTGCTTAACACATCTTCAAACAAGTGAAAAATTTTGTTTGTTCTTTACAGATTCACTCTGCCAGCAACATAATCTCCCCTATACCAGGCCTGGTGAAAGTGTACTAGACACACAGGTTCTGAACTGATACCAGATTAATTTCTTCACCTCCTTGAAAAAATAAAGAAAAGCCTTAAAGTTACCAGAATGTATTTTAAAACCCCCATTTCCAATTGCGCAAGGCACTTTTTCAAGCAAAGTAATAAAAGCAAGAGCTCTTGTCTAAGTTAATGATTGCAATACTCATCAAAAATGATGGCACCTTCAACCCTCATTAAAAGTTTGAGAAGCCTGTCTGCACTAATGACTTACAAACAGCATCACTAAAAGTCGCAAAGAAAAAACAACTCCATTACTGAGCAAAAGACTTCCTCCCCCTCTTATTTAAAACCAGGATGCTGATAATTCCAACTCCTCAGCCCGATGCAATCTTTGCTTAAATCATCGAGGGCTGTGAAACACAGCAAACCCCACTTAGAGCCTAATAGGACATCACCACTTTAATCAACTGTTTCCTACTCGTGTCTCACTTCTAGTTCTTTTTCAGCAACAAAATCGCAAGATTCTCAAGGAACTCACGTATCTGAGCTCAGAAATGTTTTGAGGCAGCAGGCACCCAAACAAAAGATTGTAATGAACAGGATAAAACACTGGCATTTGAACTGCTGAATTTGATAGCACTTTTTGTTGTTTTAAACCGCAAAATGAGCGATCAGAGGCACCAGAAATCCCGAATTTCTTGTTAGACAGGTTTGGCACTCTCACCTGAAGTTGGATGAAAACCACAGAGTAAGCTCAATTCTGAAGCACATTGCAAAGTGTTTAGCTTAGAATGCAAGGATAAAGAGCACTTCAGGAAAAGGTTCAGTTTTTTATTATATTTTGAAAGTGAAGCAAAATGCAAATGTTCCAGGTAAGAAACTTGGAGTGGGAGGTCTGTAGAAGAGCCATAAAGAACAATGTGTTCTGTATATAGATGTGTGTGTATATATATAAGATATAAACACTAATGGTAACAGGAAGACCAAAAGGATACCCTTTCATTAAATTTGCATTTAAACAGAAGTCACTTTATCATGCTACTAGGCATCACTCATCTAAATAATTCTAAAATGTCACCTTTTATGCTGTTTACTATGTACTGTGCAACATATTCAGCTAGAAAAGTAGGCAAATTTAATAGTTTTGTTGCCAGTTTATCTGCTCTTAATAACAAAATACTTTCCTTAAACCCTCCTCTTTGTGGCCATCACTAGAGAGAAAGTTTAAACCTGGGAATTTTTTAAATTCAGTTTACAGGAAAAAACCCTTTCATTTAGTAATTGAATTGTCAGACAGACAGGAGTTGCAGATAAAGAAATACAAGGCTCAGTACAAAGGAAATAAAACACCTTTTGCAGCAGTGTTAGCACAATTCACACTCTGCTTCCTTCCAGCCTCATCACCGCAGCACTTCAAGGCAAGGTTCATTAAGAGGCCTTGCTGATTGCAGGACTGCCAGCTCCTTTTCATCTGGAGCTGAGCAAAAGGAGGGAGCCAGGCAGGAGACAAGGCTGGCATGGCATGGTCAGGACACCCCACTGCAGCCTCCAGGTACCGCTGTGCAACCAGGTAAGAAACCCAAAGCAGTGCTTGGTTTGGGTTTCTTACCTTACAAACTGCAAACAGATGGTCCAAGACTCCCATCGATGAGTGTAGGTATTTAGGTTCCCAAACGCTTCAAATTTATTGTAGGACAATGTTAATAACTACCTCCTGTCTGATCTAGGGTAGCTTTAGTGACCTACTCCTGCAAAATTCACAGTATTAGGGATATTTTTAGGTTTCAGTTGAACCAGTTAAAAATGTATTGATTCAAAAGTCAAATTCTTTTAACTCTGCTGATACACCAAAGAAGATGGATCAATTTAGTAAAAGCTGGAATATTATTAATTTTAAAAAAAAAATAGTAGCATTTGTGTGCTTTAACAGCTGAAAATATTTCAATGTTTCAGACCAGGTAAGCAACCAATACCCACATCAAGCAGAGAAGATATGAGTTTGTACCATAAGAGAGACTTCAGATCAGAACAGGTGATATGAATATCTAATGAGGTTTAGCTTGCATCATTCTTCTGATTAAAATTCATCATTAAAATGAACACTTGATCTTACGACACTGATTGCTCAAACATGTATTTTTGTTTGCAACTTTCTTTTTCAACCTCCTGCATCAAACCTTACAAAAAATTTCCACCAAAGAGTTTTATATTCATCTAGAGGTTTTGCCTTGTACATCAAAAAACACAAAGTAACCCTACAAAATGGTGCGAACAACATCTAAAATCCAAGATAAAACCCTCCACTCCGCAGTCTTAGCCATAAGGAAACCAAGTCACCCTTTTAGGCATTCAAGTAAATCAGATTAAAAGGTTTTCTTCTTCACCATAAGCATTTGAGAGCACCATGTATTTATTCTTGTTGCTCACAAAATTTTATATCAAAGAGAGATTGCTGTCCTTTTTATAAACCAAGTTCATCGAAAAATTTTAAAGATTATACATCACATGTTTTTAGTCATCTCAAAAACAGATTCTTAGAAATGATAAACGTTACAAACATTGGTCAGCAGCTGCATAATCTGCAGGATTTAATACAAAACTGGAGAATTAAAAAAATCCAAAATGACAGAATTTTGCTAGTAGTACAGCTCAGAACAAAATCCAAAGCTGTATTTTTGTAGGATTTGTGCAATTACAGTATCCTACTTCTCAGTGAGTAGCAAAGACGATAGAAGCTTCCAGGAAATACCAGAATGGAAAGATGGCAAAGATGGCATTTGAAATGGAAACTTTCACCAGGAATTTTGCTTTCAAACACCTTTTCTTACTAGGATCTCTCTTGCCTGGTCTGACACACTGAAACATTTCCAGTTAATAAAGCACAAAATTGTTTTTTAAAGCACTTGTTTCTATTAAACATGATTTATAATAGGTTCTGGAAGAAGAAAAAGCAAGGAGCCAATTTTAAAGGTTAGGTTGCTTGGCAATATACCTTACCTTAGAAATCATTGTTCTTACTAAATCAGAGTGGAGAAAGCCACGAAGAACTAAGTTTGTGGAGCCTCCTGAATATGCAAGTGTCTCTTTAATTGTTTATATAAAGCTTCAAGACAATCACAGGCCACACAGGCATTCAAAATACTGTCTAAAAACCTTTTTTTTTTTCCACTCCACAGATTTCAAACAAGTATTCAATTCAAGTTTCATAGGTCTGGAGCAGAAAGATGCAACTTCACAACCAACCATTTAACCAGACCTTCCTGTCCTACCCAGTCCTGGGAAGCAGAGTTTTACTGGAGTGCCTCTGCTGTCAAGTTCCCATCCCCAAATTTCTACTTCTCCTGGTGGCCACTCACGCAATTTCTGCCCCCCTCAACATCACCATGTCAGAGAACACCTTCCCTCCAACCAAATGCAAGAGCAATGGAAAGAACCGAGAGGCATGGTTATGTCACACATTCCAAAGAAAGAAGGCAAGGGAAGAGGGAGAGAGAGAAGGGGAAGGAGTTTAAATTTAGGTATTTACTTACTGAAACACAGAAAAGAACACACATCCAGGCACCACGTTGGCAGAAATCCCAGCAGTCAGGGCTGTGGAGCTTCGCTTCCAGCAAGGATTTGCCTGAAGCTCCACAAGAGCCTTCTCCCCCTCTCACACGCACACAGAAGCGAACTGAGGAGTGCTCTGCACTGCCAGCCCAAGTGTATCTTGGGTTTAATGAAAGTGTAATTCATTAGAATAAGAGCCAGGGTAACATAAACATGTGCAGGAAAAACAGGCTTGGTGCAACACCACAACAGGCACCTGGTTTGATCAGCACAGCAAAACTCTGTCAGACCACAGGGATAAAAAAAAAAAAGGTGGGCGCAACACCTTTAAAGCAAAAGAACACGAAAGGCACCAGGTAGAATTTGGACCTGTAAAAGTTCCACCAAATAGAGCTACAACGAGTAGGCTCCTCTGCTGGCAAAGTTTACAAGGTACCTGCCTGCCAGGTGAGGTGTTTTTGGAAGTGTCCCTCAGTTCAAGGTGCTGCAGGACATGGGTATCAAGATGGGGAAAAGAAAACGAACCTGTGCAGCCCCCAGATATAACAGGAAGATGAAATACTGGTATGTGCCCCAAAATCATCCTTAAGGAGGCACATCAGTTATCTTTTTTTGCAAACGGGGGAGGGTTTGGGGAAAAAATTGCATCACTGTATTTATTAAACATTGCAGCAACCTCCTACATGAAAGTTTTGATTGAAGAGCATTTCCTTTGCTTTTTGCCATCCTTCACACACGGTGAATACCAAAACCGAAAGACCATGTAAGAATTCACTTCACTGTAGTCAATGCAGAGTATATCCACTTTATCTGCTATTAGTACTCAATCACCAAAAAAGACCAAAGCTAGGGAAGAGATATTACCACTTCAAAAACAAGGATCTAAAGCCAGAGACCCATTTACTAATCTGTTAACAAATACCAAAAAGTTTGAGTGTCTTCCGTATCTTTCTCATGGACTTCAATATTTCACCTAACTACTTATGTATGGGTATTTTTATATTTTTAAGTAATTATTCATTAATTCTTACAAGTGTTGAAAAACTTGGTAATGATTTAAAAAAACATCAGTAAGTTCCCTCATGCTTTCAAGTCTCTCCTAGTGAAACTGAAGCATTTAAGGTATTGCTCAATTTAGAAACACACTTCAGGAAAGAGACAGCTCAAAATATCAACCACAGACGTCACAGGCAAAAAGAGCCGTTAGTAGCACAGTAATTCCTAACATTCACATTTGATATTCCACCTCCCAGACTAACTTTGAAACAGGTTCCTAAGCCAGGGATAATGGGCCCTTCCAGACCTGCACACGAGTCAGACAACTTGTTTTTGCAGAGTGAACTTTTGCCACCCTTCCCTCTGGGAGAAATCCCATCAAGTTCGCTCCTAGGAAATCAGCTCCCACTCCTACTCCTTTTCCTGACTTGCCACTGCCACTGCTCCTTTCTGCCTGGTTGTCTCTCCACTCCTTCCCCTTCTGCAACTGCTCCCACCCTTTTAGCCTTCTCCTCCTGCACACCACTACCTACAACCTTGTCCTTCCACGTCCAACCCATAAGAAGCTGCTTCTTGGATGCAGTCCCACCTCTCCTCTGACCCACACCCATTTCTTCCTGTGCCTAGAATCCTTCCACCTCCACACTCAGCTTCAGCTTTGCGGTATTTTTGGTCCTTGAAATATTTCAGTGGAATAAAGAAGCAAATGTTAAAACAGATAATAAATGTGCAGGCATTCCCAAAAAGTTCTCCTTATCTGAACAGCTTTGCTCACTACGAAAGGCACAGGATAGCTTGTGGCTATGTCCCAGTTCACCCATCTAGCCATACTCCATTATTTGACCTACAGGTCTCACCATGTAAGAAAAAGAATTAAGTTTACTCTTCATTTTAGTAAAATAAAAGTTAGAGGCAACAAAAAAAGAACTAAATTTCTGGGACGAACACTGCGATTCTTAGTCTTAGAGAAAAACAGTTTGATCTGTTTGTATTTTTCTCAAATTCCATTTTTCCTTTCAAGAAAGGGCTTTTCTGCAAACACGACTGGTTGTTCTTTTGATTTTTCTGGAGAAAGTCTCAGTTGAATGGGAAAGGATCTTTAGAATGCACATAAAAGACGAAGGTTCAAACGAAAGCTGAATTCTCAATGAGCACAGGTTTATTTTAGTAAACAATAGAAACTCAGAGCTGAATGAGATCTTATCCCTTTTAATCACTTAATAAATTTTTCTTGCCTTCCCAATTTTCAAGCTACATGTCTACAATAAACAAACTGGCACTGACAAAAAGTCTCTACAAAAGCACACAAAACCTCTATTCGATGCAACAGTGAACTCACCTCGGCTTTGGCCAGGGTTTGCCAATGCCTTGATTCAGCAAGCAACAGGCAAAAATTGTTCTGATGAATACAGAACAAGGTAAACTTCAAGAGAAAACCCTAAAAATTAAACTTCAATCTTCTTAATTCTTTAAGTTTTTAAGAACTTTTGCAGTCAGCTTTTGTACTGCCCAAAAGTGTCAGTCCTACAGCAAAGTTAAGAAGAATCAAATTCTAAGATCCAAACAGTTTATCTAATAGTACTTCTGTAGAGGCCAAACTAGGTAGACTGACTCAAAATTCCATAAATATAATCTTTGGATTGATTTTTAGAGCAACCTTAATTGGTAAATTAGTAATCTAAATAATATAGCCCTTGTTCAAAAAGAAAAAAAAAATCAATAAAAAATCCTAACTTATGTTCAGAACTACTGCAATTAAAACCAAAAATGCAAGAAAAGTAAGCAAATGCCCGAGTTTAGATCATTGGACTGTTTTAACCAATGATAAGGGTTTTCTTAAACACATTCACATGCATAAATGCACACACATATTTGTGTAATTTTATGGTACTCAAACCCAGTGCTTGGGTGCTTTATGATTACGAAATCATCCCAAAGTCCTAAAAACATCAAGTTGGAAATTCTCCATGATCTTATTCGGTGAGGAGTCTGAAGGCCATGACCAGGTATTTCTTCTCTACTGAGAAGTATCATAATGGGATTGTCCCACGAGGTCCTTTTCCTTAGGCACTTATAAATAACATAAGTAACTTAAGCTTCCCATATTACCATCCAGCTTAGATGTGTTTTGGGGATAAAGCCTTTAACTTTTCAGAGCTCATGAGTGCACAATACACTCAGCACAAGTAACCAGTCCAGTGAAGGATTCTAAGCAGGACAAAAGAAAAATATTAAGTTTGCTGCACCATAATTTTCAAGCCTTAGGAGTTTTACCACATCCTGTTTTACTTCATAATACAGAAGATTCAATACTTAACTGACAATAACTATTAAATGTTATAATTGAATGTATCAGTTCTACAGTCATAGGGCCCCATATTCTGGGTAAAAGTTTAGTTGTTGTATAAACACCAAACCAAGCGTCACTTCAGCAAAGTTTACTGCTGAAGTTCCCACCAAGTGCGGATGAAGGGCTGTCCCTGCACATGGCTAATGTAAAGTAAACAAAACCAGACCTTCTCACTCCGAAAGAGACAAAACCCCTAAACAATGTAACCACATCTCCTGAGAACACATGCAAGGTATCACAGCATTGCACATTTTTTAACTCCAAATAGAAAACAACACCTTTTGTCATTCGCATTTACAAGAGGTGAGGAGGACCTGGGGAAAGGATTCTGTCATTAGCAAATATTCTACTACTCAGAGGAACCACAAAAAATAAGCTGCAAAAAAGGTCAAAGTCTTAGCTAGCATCAACTCACTAGGACAACTCTACACCAAAAGAAAACCACAGTATGCAATGGAAACAACTCCTTATCTGTCCCTGCTTTAGTGTATCTTTCCACCTTAAAACTAGAACAAATTCAATGTCCTGGGTGAGAAAAAGAAACGTGTAAAATAGCCACCATTTGATATTTACTTATTCTGAAAACAAGTGCACACATCCCAAGAAAAATAGTGTCCTTTAAAAATAATCACATTTCAATGCAGTCTGTATACTGAGTCATTTGTTTGAAATGCCAGTCCAAGAAATGTTAAGATTTAGCTGACGATTATCTCCTCGACATTATCCCAATTTGATTATACTGTGTTTACTACATCAAAGCCAAAAAAAGCACAGTAATAGATTCAGCAACACACCCACTTGGAACACTGAAGACCTATTATTAAAGAACCAGAAGAATAATTTTCAAAAGGTTTTTATTTTCAAACACAGTCTAGCATAAGATCTTACCATAAAGGAAGGTTGTTAAACATTTCTATTCAACCCACATATTTGAAGCTGTGCCTCAGAAGTTAGGTCAAATAATTTATGTGATCAGGAAACTTGACTATCCTTCTTGTCTAACTCTCTGACTGGACACATTGCAGGAATCCAACAGCCAGGTTTCACGTGGCTGAAGCATCAAAAAGCGTGACATCAACATTCATTTCCTTGTAACTTTGTAAGTCATACGGAATGTAAAACAATATCTTTCTTTCAGACCTAACCACAAACGAGCTTTCAATATTTTTAGTTTTAACATAGTTTTATTATGCTGCAATTGACATAACAAACACTAATATTCAGCAAATCAGTACACACAAATGAGCAGGTTATGGTTAAAAATCCACATGTGGGAGAGTTTATATAGCAGAAGGACACAACAGCCCATGCTGTTTGCCCCTCATGCAGAAGCCCCACGGTAGTTAAAATTCAGACAACCAGAATTATTATAATCAACACATCACCCAGAGTTACACGGCCTAGGATTAGAAGACAGTGATTATAATGTTGTCACCCTGTCTACATTAGCTCTCACATCCTCTCTAGCACCAGTAGGGCTGAATGTGAGACAGCTTTAAAAGGAGAAGCTATCACTGGGCAGGAATTCAAATTCAGCCTGAGACGCTACACAACAAACCAGTATTTAACTAAGGATGCCAAACTGGTCAGACCACGTGAACCTTTCGGCAGGCCTGACAGCACCATCCCTGCTATCCTCCTACATCTATCAAATCACACAGAAGTGTTTGTGCAACATGTTTGCAAAGACAGCACAACTTCCAAACACAAACTGAGCTATTTTGTGTTGGCTATCAGCAAAACAATCAGCTCCATGTACATCCTAACATTTATGGTAACACCTTGAACAGGATATCTTGGAAGGACAAGAGTACACAAACAACCTACCACTCAGTAAGTCTGTCCAGAAGAGCATCAGTCACTCTACGATAGCTGTTTACACACTTTTTTATTCCAGGAAAACTCAAGTCGCTATTTTCCAGTTACTATAGCTGGCCAACACACTGTCCATAGGCTTATTCCACAAGAAAAGGTTCCACCTCAAAGCCTAGAAGATTTTTTTTTTTTATACTGCATACACATGCAAACACAGCTTTCTTTAATTCTCACTTGTCTTCATTTAACAATCTGCACAGAACTGCAGAGGTGAAATCCTTAATGGATCCCTGCCCTGAGCCTGGTGTATTTCTTGTCAACTGCTACACGACACTCGTGCAATGTAAACTGCAAGAAGGCAGAAGAGAACAAGAAAACAAACATGTTGCCTATTCACAAGTAGTCTGCCCTCCTAAAGAGCACAGCACCTATTCCGGTCAGATTTTTGGGAGCATTATGCTTCAGTATATGCTTTTAAATTTTGTTTAGGACCAAATGAAACACACTCATATAATCCATGAAACACATACATAACATCCACCTCACACTGCCTACAATGCATCTTACAGAGACCTTGTGCTCAACACTACAACACAGAAGCAACCTACCTGCAGCCTATAAACTCTATTTGTCACCTTCACTCATAAAAGTTATCCCACCGATGACATTACGAATTTAAAGACAGCAAACCAAACACACAGTGCAGGGATTAAAAACTCCTGAATAAATCAAGAAAAGCGTGTGACTTGTTAAATAGAAGAATAAGCAGCATATTAACCAGACAAATATACATAGGTGCCATTCAAAAATTTTCCAGATAAGGATGGTCTGTCTGGAGAGGAAAAGCGTGTAAGAAGTTTGTACAGATCCAACCAATGCACCCTCTGGAGTTCCACACAAGAGCTTTGTTTTCATGTCTCTCATCCAAAAAGACAGTACACACAGCAAGTCTACCACAGTGAATGTGCTCCTCAAAACATACTAAAACCTGAACAAAAGAAAATAATCGAAATCAATGCTAGAAGCAGAAGCAGGAGGTCTGCAAAGAAAATGGCCAAATTAAACCTTTGGTGTGGCTTTAAACAATGTAATTAGAGAACAGGGCTGAAATCAAGGCTCTTCTCCCAGTGATGAAGTAAGATCTCGCCTTTGTGAAAGCATTTATGGCACAAGAGGGTATACACAAATGTCAAACAGACAAATTCAAGGTATTCTTGGCTTGCAAGGACATTCCTTCCTAAATGGTTACATTCACAGCAGAAATTGCATTTGAATCTGCATCCTCAAACAGTTTTAATTAACACAAAGTCAAGAAATTGTTTCAGCTGTGCAGAATTCGGTAAACCAAGGACTACATACCCTATGACAGATTTACATGCTCCTTTTGGATTTATAGCATAACATTTAAGTTCAGTCGGGAACGCATTCACAATTACAGCGACATTTAGACAAACTAATTGAAAATTATAGTATTGTGACAAACATTCAACTTACTTTACATAATATCTTGCACCTTCAAAAGTATACGCTTCCTCCCAACCTGTGGGTAAGTCTGGAAAACAAGCAGCAAAATATTCCAATTACCTTTTGAAATTATGCTAGCCATACTGGTCTACTCCCTAGCACTAAGGTAGTTAAAATACTGTGTCTGATGCCACATGTCAAAACCTTCAGTCCCAGGAACAAGTATTTTAGAATTGACTCACAAGACTGTCTTACTGTGAATTCTGTAAGCCAAGAGAAGCTACACACCTGAAAATCTGATTTGGGGTCCTCATTCTCAAATAATAACAAGGATGGTTTAAGTCTGCCCTTGTTTAATGCTCCTTCCTTTGACCAGCAACTCAGGGTCATCGCTAGATCTCCCTGCCTTGAACTTCAGCAGCATCAGATTACCTGGCAGGCAGAGATCTAAACAAAAATCCATCTAACTGAGCTACATGCAAGTCACAAGCTTCTTAACAGGCACGATATCAACTACACCACAGAGCATTAGCATTGTATTAGCATAATTCCACCACTGTTGTGACTAACAAGTGTTCCTGCAGCGTTTACAACTCTGTTGCATTTTACATGAAAATAATTTTCCATGTAAATCTAGTGGAGGATGTGGGTCCATCTCTTCCTTTCTATTACCACTCTTAAGAGTCAGGAGTCCAGATATAAAAACTCCCATACCACTAATGGTCAGTATTTCTCAAGTAACAGTTTCCTGGTGCGATGGAAGCTCTGGAGATGTTGGGCACCTCCATGCACCTCTAGATGCACCACTACCTTTAAAAGTTTCAATAAAAATAATGATTGATACGTAGCACTCTCTCATTGAATTACAAAAGCAAGAATGCATTTCCTAAAGAAAAAAAAAACTTAGTCTGGGTTATGTGGTGGTTTTTATCCCCCTCATTACGTATTTGCTCTGGCTGCTTTTTTCTTCACTCCCGTCTTCTCCAGAACAAAAATCAAGGTGTCTTTCGATAACGGCAGGGGGCAAAGTACAGCAAACAGGAAGTCTCTCCAGCAGAAGTATTTATGGCTGCTATAGGGACTTTGCAAAAAAATACCCTTCCAGTGCTGAATAGCTCAAAGAATAAAAAGCACTTCAATTCATAATGGAGGACAAAGCTTTCCTCACCATCTAGAACATGCCTCACAGAATTATTCAAAAAAGAGCTTTACAATAATATACATCTGCAAAAGAAGTGCTATTCACTCAAAATTTTTTCTTAAGAGAAGACGTTCTGAACATATTTTGACTAGGTTCCAAAACAATGGTCAGAGGAAAAGAAGAGATAAACCCCAGAATTAATCTCTTTGATTATATTTATGTATGGAGAGATTCATTAACATACACATGAATGAGGAAAACTATTGGAACAGATTTGGTTTTTAGACACTTTGGCATCTGATGGATAAATGATGGTCCATGTATCCAAGGACATACCTCAGTCTTGTGTTCAGAAACAAGTTTAATTTACCTGATGATAACTCTGCTCTGTTACACACAATACTCCTCACATTCAAAAGCAAACTGCATTTCCTTTAGAAGGCACTTAACGGCAGAAAACAAATGAGACACTAGGAAAATTACTGGGAAATCATCATTAGTCAACAGACACAGTGGGAATAGTTTAAAAAAAGAATTAATTCTCAGATAATGCCTGTGTTGAACAAGGAAAGCACTTCACACACATCTGCCCCCATACATATTGCTGTAGATGAAGGCCACTTTCTCAATCTGAGCACTGAAAGCAGGAGCAAGAGGAGCCTGATAGCAATCAGTAGTTCTATTTCCCAGCATTAAATGACTTCTTACAAACAACAGAATCTTCGCTGCAAATCAAACTGCAGAGTTCTAATAGCCAGAAATCTGTGGTTTTTAAACTATTACAAACTCAAAAAAAAAAAAAAAAAAAAA